>JAJOZX010008527.1:0-57500 GCA_023014485.1 Bathynomus jamesi
TTACATTATGAGTATGGTAATATAAATTATAAATTATAATAGATTGGTTTAAAAATAAAAATCAACTGTAAGTTGTAACAATTAATTTTAATCTTCTTGATTACACATCATGGATATACATGTTTTAATGTATAGCTACAATACAATAAAAATAAAATTTGTTATCCTCTTTCATTTAAATTTTAAAGTTTACATTGCAAAACTGGTTCTATTAAAAGTTAAAGAATCGTTTTAAGAATCGGAAATCATGGTACAATTCTCTCGATTCCGATTCCGATTCCGATTCCTGAAAAATGCTCGATTCTTCCGTTATTCTCGATTCCGATTCCGATTAATCGTCCCATCACTAATTATTACGCATCAGGCAAGGTAAAGGGCTCCAATGCAAATTGTATCAAGGTGGGAGAAGTGGTAATGATTGGGGATGAAAGACCAAGGCAATGCTGAAAGCTTGGCATAATTGAAGAGTTGTTTGTTGGCAAAGACAATTTAGTTAGGTCTGCACTGGTAAAGACTTCAGGAGGAAAGTTAAAGAGACCTATACAAAAACTCTATGCTTTAGAAATCAGCAAAAACACAGATAGTCAAGATGAAACATTTGAGTTACAGCCTCATGAAGAAGGCTTGGCTAACCTTGCAGAAGGTAATGACAACAATGCCTCTTCGGTGGGGAGTGTTAGAAAATCTAGAAGAGGAAGAACCATTGTTGTCCCAAGGCGATACGATGACTAAGCTGATTGATGCAGCATTGCTTGTATATATATTAAGTTAAGGTGTGTATATATATCCATCTCATAATTGTAAGGTTAGTGAAAAATTAACTTAATTTAGAGCTAGCATTTTTGAGCTCTTGTGGCATCATTGTTTGGTCACACTGTTGGCATCATTTTGGGACGCTGCGCGTCTTTTCTACTCGTTTGTGGAAGGTCGTACGTAAATGTGTGGTCCGATACAGAGCTCTCTTGCAATTCAGTTTGGTTGTTTAGATACATGATTGTTGCATCGTGCAATAGTCCAGGTTGCGTTGTTGTTGCAAGGTTCAGAAAGAAGACCACAAATAGTACCCTTTTTGTTTACTTTAAGTTCATGTAATTAAGGTCTAAGGTAGGCCCGCATCGAGTCAGCAACCCTGAGGTTACCCTGAGGTAGGACCTAATAGGATCTCAAATCCGTAAGTTTTAATTTAGCTTAACTTGGGCTTTAGGTAGAACTTGCCCTTTAGAATTTGGCCGTTCACGGCTCAGCTGGGATTTTGAACCCGACAAATAAATAAAATAACACTGGGGGGCACTTTGTGAGCCTTTTGATCCTGGATACTCATCATAAGCTGTTACATGCTGGAGTTAGAGAAGTGATAATAGAGATTAGACAACAATTTTGGATTCCCAAAATTAGACAAGTAGTAAAAAAGGTCTTGCATAAATGTGTGGTTTGCAAGCGTTGGAGTGCAAAGCCTTATTATGAAAAGGTGGCTCCACTTCCAAGAGAACGGTGTGTCTATACTGCCCCATTTGATGTAGTGGGAGTAGACTTTGCAGGGCCAGTCTATGTGTATGAGCGAGGGGAGTCTAACAAAGGTTATATATGTCTTTTCACCTGTGCTACCACCAGAGCAATCCATTTGGAGTTGGTAAGCAACTTAAGTAGTGATGTATTTCTTTTGGCCTTTAAAAGGTTTGTGAACAGAAGGGGTTTCCCAAATAAAATCATATCGGATAATGCAAAAACCTTCAAAAAGGCTGCAAAGGAACTCCAAGAAATTTGGTCCTTGCTAAAAGAGGAAGGATTCCAATCTACTTTTCACACCAAGGGGTACAGTGGGAGTTTATTGTTGAGAGAGCACCATGGTGGGGAGGATTTTGGGAAAGGCTAGTGAGAAGTGTAAAGTGTCCATTAAAGAAACTTTTAGCTAATGCTCATTTGAGCAAAGAAGAATTCTGCACTGTTTTATGTGAAGTAGAAGCAATGGTGAACAGTAGGCCTATCACTTTTGTTTACAACAGTATGCAGGATGCAGAGCCATTGACACCAATCATTTTCTTTGTGGTAAACGATTAACATCAAGCCCCAGTGTGCCAGAAGACTTGCAGCCTATCCAGAGCACTCAAGGAGAGTTAACCAGACGGTTCAGGTACCTTGAAGAGCTACAAGATCAGTTATGGAAGAGGTGGCAGATGGAATACTTGCCAGAATTCAATTATTACTAGTGATGGGATGATACCAAAATTTTTAACGATTCCGATTCCGATACCACTAAAAAGTCTCGATTCCGATACGATTCTCGATTCCGATTCCGATTCTCAATATTTTTAAATATAATTCTATACTTGTTTTTCTGGAAATTGTCATATTTCACTCTGGTAAGATTAACTATTTACATTATGAGTATGGTAATATAAATTATAAATTATAATAGATTGGTTTAAAAATAAAAATCAACTGTAAGTTGTAACAATTAATTTTAATCTTCTTGATTACACATCATGGATATACATGTTTTAATGTATAGCTACAATACAATAAAAATAAAATTTGTTATCCTCTTTCATTTAAATTTTAAAGTTTACATTGCAAAACTGGTTCTATTAAAAGTTAAAGAATCGTTTTAAGAATCGGAAATCATGGTACAATTCTCTCGATTCCGATTCCGATTCCGATTCCTGAAAAATGCTCGATTCTTCCGTTATTCTCGATTCCGATTCCGATTAATCGTCCCATCACTAATTATTACGCATCAGGCAAGGTAAAGGGCTCCAATGCAAATTGTATCAAGGTGGGAGAAGTGGTAATGATTGGGGATGAAAGACCAAGGCAATGCTGGAAGCTTGGCATAATTGAAGAGTTGTTTGTTGGCAAAGACAATTTAGTTAGGTCTGCACTGGTAAAGACTTCAGGAGGAGTTAAAGAGACCTATACAAAAACTCTATGCTTTAGAAATCAGCAAAAACACAGATAGTCAAGATGAAACATTTGAGTTACAGCCTCATGGAGAAGGCTTGGCTAACCTTGCAGAAGGTAACGACAACAATGCCTCTTCGGTGGGGAGTGTTAGAAAATCTAGAAGAGGAAGAACCATTGTTGGCCCAAGGCGATATGATGACTAAGCTGATTGATGCAGCATTGCTTGTATATATTAAGTTAAGGTGTATATATATCCATCTCATAATTGTAAGGTTAGTGAAAAATTCACTTAATTTAGAGCTAGCATTTTTGCGCTCTTGTGGCATCAGTGTTTGGGACTCTGGTGGCATCATTTTGGGGCGCTGCGCGTCCTTTCTACTCGTTTGTGGGATGTCGTACGTACAGGGTGTGGTCTGATAGAGAGCTCTCTTGCAATTCAGTTTGGTTGTTTAGATACAAGATTGTTGCATCGTGCAATAGTCCAGGTTGCGTTGTTGTTGCAAGGTTGAGAAAGAAGACCATAAATAGTACCCCTTTTGTTTTTATGTTAAATTCATGTAACTAAGGTCTAAGGTAGGCCCGCATCGAGTCAGCAACCCTGAGGTAGGACCTAATAGGATCTCAAATCCGTAAGTTTTAATTTTAGCTTAACTTGGGCTGTAGGTAGAACTGGCCCTTTAGAATCTGGCCGTTCACGGCTCAGCTGGGATTTTGAACCCAACAAATAAATAAAATAACAAAAAGGAAGGGCCATTGTTGTCCCAAGGCGATATGATGACTAAGCTAATTGATGCAGCATTGCTTGTATATATTAAGTCAAGGTGTGTGTATATATATCCATCTCATAATTGTAAGGTTAGTGAAAAATTCACTTAATTTAGAGCTAGCATTTTTGGGCTCTTGTGGCATCATTGTTTGAGCACTCTTGTGGCATCATTTTTTTCGGGGCACTGGCGCGTCCTTTCTACTACTCGTTTGTTGAATGCGGCTTATACAGGGCATGGTCTTATAGAGAGCTCTCTTGCAGTTCAGTTTGGTTGTTTAGATAGAAGATTGTTGCATCATGCAATGGTGCAGGTTGTGTTGTTGTTGCAAGGTTTAGAAAGAAGGCCATAAATAATGTCTCTTTTGTTTTTTTCTTAATTTTATGCAACTGAGGCCTAAGGTAGGCCCACATCGAGTCAGCAACTCTGAGGTAGGACCTAATAGGACTTCTACGTCCGTAAGTTTGTTTCAGTCTAGCTTAACTTAGGCTATAAGTTAAAGTAGCCCCTCAGAACTTCGCGGTTCAAGGCTCAGCTGGGATTCTGAACCCTCAAAATAAATAAAATAACATAGATCGGCCAGAAAGGAAATCAGAGATAAAGACACAGATAGAAGGATAGAAACCGAAGGAGGGCAGTTTGGAAATTAAAGATTTGTGCCAGACTATCAAAAACTTTTGATAGGTTCAGCGCAATAACAAAGGTTTCGCCGAAACCCCGAAAGGAGGATGACCAAGAGTCAGAGAGATATGCAAGAAGATCGCCAGTAGAGCATCCCTTGCGGAACCCATATTGACGATCTGAATAAAGCCTGTGAGAAGAGAGGTGTTTAAGAATCTTCTTATTAACCCGTTTGCTGCGCAACCCGTAATGCTAGATAAGAATTTGCAGTAGAGTGATCATGTAAATTATATCGCGAAAAAGATTTCAAGGAGCGTTGCTATAATGCTTAAACTTAGAAATGTAGTCCCTAAACAGGTTTTATTGACTCTTTATCATACTCTTGTTCTTCCTTATATAACGTACTGCACCCTTGTTTGGGGAAACTCCGCTAACAACACATTAAATGGTATCTTTGTCATCCAAAAACGAGCAATAAGGTCATTATCTGATGCTGATTTCCTTGATCACTCTAGTGCATTATTTAAGTGCTAAACCTACTAAAGCTCAACGATATAACCAAACTGGCACATTTTATTTTTATTTACGAGTGTAAGAACAAAATCATTAATTTACAATGGGTAAAAAGATATTTTGTAACTCAAGAAATCCACTCGTATCAGACCAGAAATAGATCAAAGCTCGTTATACCTCAATTTAGATTGTCTTCATCTCAAAAACTACCTATTTTCATTGGATTGAAACTATGGAATGACTTAAATGCCGATATAAAAAATATTATGAATGTAAATTTGTTTAAAACCAAGTTGAAATCCCGATTAATAATGGCATACTAACAAAAATCTAGGATTAATGTCCATTACTCTTGTTTACTAATTATTAATTTCTCGTGTGTAATCTAGTATTAAAAATACATTTCTTGGGCTTGTTCAGTTCTTATCTCTCATGTATAATATTGGTTTCTTTGTATGGTATTGGTATAGTGCCTTCAATGGTGACCTTGTATTTGTCATATCAGTAGTGATAATTTAAGATTAATACACGCTTTAACTATTAACAATACTTATTTATTTATTATTAATTAATAACGACTAGCTGTTTATTTTTAATAAGAGCCCAGTAAAGCCTAAAGCTTAAGGGCCAAATTAAATAAAATAAATAGTCGGGCTTCACAATTATTCATGTCATTTTGTAAATTGTAAAACGAATGTATTTATTTTATTATTAATAAAGGTTATTCAATAAAAAAAAATAATATTCAATAAAATATCACGGGCTCTCGCTTCTGACGAGTTTATACTTTAAACTGAGATATCTCTTTGTATAGCTCGTCTTTTTAACTCGACTCGTAACTGGGTGCTCGCGCAGTTAACGGGTTAAGGATAGATTAAAAAACTTTAGAAAGGCAAGATATCAAAGCAATTAGACGATAGTTGAAGGGTTGAGAGCGGTCACCCTTCCTTTCTCTTAAACAAGCTGAATGAAAGCGAATTTCCAGCAGGTAGGAAAAGTACCAGGTGAAATAGAGACGAAAGTTTGCCTAGGCAGTAAGGTAGGTTGATTTTGGAACTGTGATCTTGGACTAGTCTAGATAGAAAGGTATTAATGTATAAAAAACGTTGCACCAACTCATATTTGTGAAAATGATTGTATTTTTTGAGGATTGTTAATTATTTTTAAGTTGTAAAATTGCCGAATTTTACGTGTAAACTCGCGCGCGCGGCATTCGCACAATGTAAACAAACAAAATATCGACCTTATTTCATCAAAATAAATGCATTATAGATGTTTATTAGTGTATTATTTTGTATTTTTTAATGATATTTGCCTATAAAATGTGTATTAAATTAAGTTATTTTATGATGCGTTCATTTAATTGTGTTTATTTTCAGATATTTCATAAAAATGGCTAAAAACGGAAGTCTGCAGTGTTAACTCGAAGTGATAGTGCCAAAAAATTCAGTGGCCAGTCTTCCCCTTTGGATAAAACAGAGCCTCCTACCCTCCGCCAAGTTATTCAGTACAGTTATTTCCTCCAAAACAGCCACCCGGACTTGAAAGACTATGATATTGCTAAAATGATAGCAAAGGATGTGATTGAGATCTGGCAGGCAGTGAACCCGCGGCTGCCCCTGTATGAGGAATATTATGTAGTGAAATTGGTGGATAAAGTGTGCTTCAAGAAAGCAAAAGAGATAAACAGGAAATCTCTTTCTACAGTCCAGGAGCAGAATCTGGAGGAAAAGCTGGATAAACTTTTTGACATTTCTGCTTGCACCTGTAAGCTACCTGTTCGTCCCTGTGATGACAATGCTGTGAAGTGCAAGAAAGAAAATTGTCAAACGCAGCACATAATCTGCACTTGTCAATTAGATTGATGTGTCTGTGGAGCAGAGGTGCTTACCCTCCAGAACTACAGGATAAGCTTTACCAGGCCATGAAGTTCATTGTGGAAGTGTATGCAGTCAGTTGGTTTGAGATCAAAATGGACAGCAAGTTCCACAATCAGCAGCTGTACATCTTCAACATGATCCAGAGGATCAAGCAGCAGTCTGAAGAAATCCAGGGTGTTGCTTTCAAGAACCTGAAGTACAATGCTTTTGCCTTGCTGCCCGAGAATGTGCTGTACTCCATGATGAAGTCTGATGACTTGGAAGTGAGAGAAGCTGCTCTCAAGAAAATTCTGTCCATCAGGTAAGCATTTATTAATTTAAAAAATGTGAAAAAAAAATTTGATTATGGGGATTTATTTAATAAAAAAAGGCCCGAGTTCTATAAATCCCCATAATCGAATTTTTTTTCATATTTTCTTATCCCAATTCCCCACCTCCCTTCTGATAATGGAAATAATCTTACCTTCTTTCTGAAAAAAAATTCGATTATGGGGATTTATAGAACTCGGGTTTTTTTGGTTTTTTTTTTTAATTTAAGTTAAATTAAATCAGCAATTCTGAGACTAATAGGGATTAAATCTTAAACTGGAATAAAAAATAAATTAATTATTATTCTTTCAGAAGCGGGAAGCCAGCCAAGAAGGCTGAAGAAGATCACAGCCATCAACATTGAAGCTACCCACTGGTCAGAACTAATCAACCTTTCTCAAAGTGGCATCTGTGAACCTGCTCTCACAGAAGACTTTTCTGACCAGGAGCTTCAAGAAGCATTGGTGAATGGCACCAAGCTGGAGCTGCCTGATCTGCCTTCACATTCTCAGAGTGTTGAAAGGGCCGTGAAGCTGACATCTGAAGCTTCCCATACTGTTTATGGACTCGAATCAAGGCACAAACACATTCTGGCCAAAGCCCTAAGCCGCCAGATGAGGCCTTCCTTTGCTTCTAAGGACTCTTACAGTGAAAATTATGATGATCTTGGGATCTAAATGTGTCTATTTGACTCTGTACATGGTTTTTTTACTTTTTTTCAATAAAATTGTAACTTTTTTCAGGATTTTTTATGAAAATAGCATGATTTTTTTCGGCCGAAAATTGCGAAAATGCGATATTTTTCGGTACGATTTTTTGACGATTTTTGAAACGGTTTCCTCAAAAAACGGTTAAAGCTAGGGATCTGAAATTGTTTGTCAGTTATTATCATATTAAGCCCTAACTATTTCGACTAGTCCAAAGTCGATATCTAAAAAAATGCGAACAATCAACCTACCTTACTAGGCAGGGTGTCAGCACAGTTCTTGAGACGGAGGTACTTTTAAAACAATTTTAATCGGTGGATTAAATAGGTTTTTTTTTGTATTTGTACAGTATTTGATTACAAATAACACAAATAAAATCAAATGTATATGTTGATGCATATATACTCATATGCTCAGATATACTCATATAGGGTGTTCCAGAAGTCATCACCCCATCTGAAGTAGCTGTAACCTTAATTTAATTATTATTTTTTATTTTTTCCAGATTGTAGATCAACCCCAATAATTTGAAGATGGAACACTACACACTACAACATAATTCTAAATAAAATAAATTATTTCCACTTTCTACAGTATTGTTGTTTTATTGGTTCAAAAGTTATAGGCAAAACAAATGGGGTGATGACTTTTGGAACACCCTTTATATATGCTCTTATTTTACTTTAGTAGGTGGATGAAATCTTTCTGTACGTGGGCAACTGTCCACCTATCACCCTGTATATTTGTCTTAGATAACCTCGATAGACTTCATGTTATGCATATGTAATGTAATATAATTAACAGTGGTGGGCACCGTTAACCAAAAAGTTAACTTCGTTAACCGCTAATCCGTTAACCAAAAAGTTAACTTCGTTAACCGTTAATCCGTTAATTCGTTAAACATGTAACGGAAGTTACCGATAAACCGTTAACGTTAACTTTTATTATAAAAAAAATGAAAAACACAATATATATATAATTTAATTTTCCCTCTTCTTCTCGTTCTCCATTTTGTCCATGAGATGCATGTTGCCCTTCATGAAAATTAGCATATCAAAGTTTTCATCAGACGGGGATGATCTCTTGGCCCTCAGGATGTCCTTGCCCATAGAGAACAAACGCTCCACTGCAGCACTGGAGGGGATGGCTGTGTTGAACTTGATGAACAAGTCCACCAACACTTGCTCACCCAAGAAGGCAGCATCTGTCAGCAAGTCCTTGGAGTTGGTCTCCAGCCAGGTCTTGACCAAGTTCTGGGCCTTGCCCTTGAGTGACCTGTGGCTTCTGCTGCTCTCTTTTGTCTGGATGACAGCACTGAAGAAGTCATCATCCTCCTCCTCCTCCTCGTTGTTGCTGCCCACTTCGTTGGACTGCTGCTTCATGGCCTCCTCGACTGTACCCTCCATGCTTTTCCTCACCCTGGCGACCTTGGTGTTGTCATACTTATCCAACCAGATGAGGCGAAACCTGGGATGGAAGGCAGCAGCCAGCTGGCATTCGTCATCCTCCAGGAGGGGCCCAAACCTTTTGTCGATGCCTGCCAAAAGTGCGTCGACCAAGGCGCTGCAGTAGACGAGGCCCTTGGACTTCAAGTCCTTAAGCCTGAAGATTGTCGCAGCAACTGTTGGCAGCAGAGTCCCAAGGTACTGTTGGTACTTAGAAGTTGACTCAATAAATCCTTTATTATTTCACACTTAAAAATAATAAACAAGAACAATAATTGTTTGAAGCATTCTTGAACATTTCAAGAACAAGATAAAAAATAAAATAACCCTTACCTTTGTTATTTGGAACAGATATGGCACAGAATATTCGGGAAGTAATTGCACTGAAATTTCTTCGGTCTTCACAGCAGAGATACTAAAGAGTAAACAGCCTCTGGCGCCACACGCTCACATTTACTTCTCAACGCCATCTATTATCTCATAAAGAAACTAATTCACATTGGGACTTGAAAGTACCGGCAGGATCAACCGGGTAGAAAAATAATTATGGAGATTTTAAAGATGTGGTACCTAGAAGTACCGCCAGGACATAAAGGGTTAAGGTGAAAACGCTCCCATTGTAAGACATCAATTGACTTAATTTATGTCATCAAAGTGACATGAGAATTGAAATCTTACCTGATCAGTTTTATGGTTCTTGAAATGTATCAAGGAGACTACTAATAAGGTACTCACAGACATATTATAAATATACATGACTTACTTGACAACGATTATTTTTAAATATTCACTAGCACAAACATGTTGCGCAAGAGACAGACTGCAAATGAAACGAATGTAGTTATTTGTTGTAATTGTTACATATATATTATTGAAAGTGCCTTAAAATGCTCGTGATATTTCTTGAAAGAAGTTGAAACATTCAACTCAAATGGCAAATCTTTCCGCCTGATTTTACAGTCGACCATGTTTTGCTCAAACCAATGCCATAAATAACTACCATATTTGGTAAGACACAAATTGTGGCGACGGAAACAAATATATCGCCTGATTTTGCACTGCGGAAATGGAAATTCGTTCATCACTATTAACAGTGGCGGATTAATTGCGCACCTGCTCAGCACTGAAAATAATAGAAACTTTTAAACGTTTATTTATGAATTTTTTGGGTTAACGGACTTGAGTTAACGGAAGTTAATTAGTCCGATAATGATTTTCAAAGTTAACTTAAAAGTTAAATCGTTAACGAAAAAGTTAACTTCGTTAATTAACGATTAACGGTTTGTGCCCAGCTTTGATAATTAAATCGTCTTCTGGCGAGTTATGTTATTCTGATGGTTGGTTGATCCCTTTAATGTCCTTCTAACTGAGGGCTCTGAGACGAGCAGTAACGTCACCAACTCTTAAAAATAATTTTTCTTTAAAAAGTAAACTGGGTCGAACAATAAGTTACGTACAGCTGGTTCAGAAAGTAGTGTCGTGAGATCCCATATTTTTTACAGGTAAATATCGGTAAAAAACTTGGCTCGAGTTTCACGTCACGATTTTCTGAACCAACTGTACAGGGGCTCATCGCTGCACTCCTTTCCCATGCTCAGACTGGCTAATAAGTGGGACACTCCTTGGCTGGGTTATGTTATTCGGACATTTTGTTTCAACTAACAATCTTTATGGGCCCTAAATGGGCCAAGGTTCTCCTAAAGTAGGTTCATCGGATATACAAATTAGACTTGATTAGATCTGCAGACACGCTGTTACAGATGGGTACAGGTGAACTTTATATTTGATGTACAGTGCTTACAATAAGTCTCGCGCCTCTGTCTCGTCCCAAGCTAGTCTGTTAGGTATAAAATGGGCGGTCCTCATGGCAGCGGAGGTGTGTTCGGATTGGTGCACATAATTGCTCTAACCCCATCAATGACGTCCACATTATCATTGTGTCGATCACTCTATCTATTTATATATAGAGACATACTGTATAGAGATATATATATAGAGTATGCAAGGGATAACGTGTCTCAGTCCCAGCTATGGTAGTTGTCTTACAATTAACAGTCCCAAGTGCAAGTTACGTAACACCTCCACATAAACTACCCTGGACTAAAATAACATAAGTGAAGCCCTTACCCACAAACCATTTAAAAGGTGTGATTTAAAAGCTCTTTCTCTCTCTCTCTCTGTGTGTGTGTGTGTGTGTGTGTGTCTCTCTCTCTCTCTGTGTG
Source organism: Bathynomus jamesi (assembly GCA_023014485.1). Lineage (NCBI taxonomy): Eukaryota > Metazoa > Arthropoda > Malacostraca > Isopoda > Cirolanidae > Bathynomus > Bathynomus jamesi. The sequence continues at coordinate 11,363 of JAJOZX010008527.1, forward strand.
TGTGTGTGTCTCTCTCTCTCTCTCTCTGATCACACCGCATGGCAATGTATCCATATAACGTTAATAATAACCGAAACTCGAGAAAATATACTCTCTGCCTTCCGCTCTATCCCAAATCCTTTTCTCTTAGTAACCTCTTAATACAAACTAATCTATCATATTTTGCGACTTTTTAACTCTGGTAGGGTTCAATTCCATTCCTATAGTGTAAGATACTTAAATTCATGTGTGTATTATGCCATATGATGTGCGTAAAAATAATCTTTTTTAAATAGTTGGAGCGTTCAAGGTCATCTGTAGTAATCTATAGACTACCCCTCAAGCCGACTATCAAAACACTTAGATTCCCCTAAGACACAGGCGTCTTCAAGTAACATGAATGCGTAGAGATCTAAGGTGTTAGATTCCATATTATATAATTTATGTGCTAGGTTTAAGAACGCTGGCATTGAAGGATGGAAGGAAGGGACAGTAAAAGCGATAATAGGTTTAATGAAGGAAGTGGAATGAGGATGGAGGTAAGCGTTGCTATGTCGAAGGAAACGAGGTTGGGTTGGGAATTACGAAGGGAGGAGGAAAGGGAGCCAGAGATTATTAATCTAATTCTGCCACCACGTTCTCCTGATATGAATCCGATTGAAAACCTTTGGGCAATAATGATTAACGAATGAGATCAACGCAATGAAAGAACATTTGAAGCACTTTTAGCTCACACGAGGAATAGTTGGGAGAGCTTACGTCGAACACCAAAGATTCCCTACAATCTGGCCTCTTCTATGCCACAACGATTGCAAGAAATTATTGATGCCGGAGGAAGCTATACGAAACACTGATGTTAAAGCCCTGACGTAAATGTGTATCGAATATATATTTATGTTAATATAGAATTTTATTATATTTTTATGTTTGACATCTATAAAAGTATATATTGTGACCACGAAAGAACTTTACTTATCCTTAGTTAGAATCTTTTCTTGCAATGTCTACGCTCGTGGAAATGATAATATATGCATTGTTGAAACAAACTATGAGAAGGTAATAGTTTCAGGAAAAAAATAAAAACTGGCAACATCGAAGCCATCACATGTTTATGGGAATTGTCATAATAATTACGATGAACAAATCAAATGCAAATTTCTCTGATTCACGGCCCACCAGTCTTGCTTTAGACTAATGACTTTCATAAGATGGAAAAGGTTACCACTTAAAACAATGGATAAACTATCTATTAGTGAGACGACCGTGACTTCCTCGAAATGCGAGCGCGTGAGAGGTTCACTGAGGAATTTGATCATTAGATTCTTCACGTAGGATATGTATCACAAACAACAATATTGACAACAATTCCCAACAATTACTTAATATCAGTCATTGCATTTGAGCAAATAATTTAGACCTGCGTCAAAATAACTTAGGTATCATGCCATGATTTGGGATATTTGCCGAATTAATCGTTCTCTATAGTCTACACTCTACAGTATATATTGAGACAGTATAATGTAATGCCCAGCTAATATTATGATGACTAGGATTGCTCCATAACCATCCCAACATCCCGAAACTTGGTCATTCTGCTTCTTAATCATTTGTATTTTAAACACTAAAATGTAGCAGAAGTGACGTAATAGTGGACGTCATTGATGGGGTTAGAGCAATTATGTGCACCAATCCGAACACACCTCCGATGCCATAAGGACCGCCCATTTTATACCTAACAGACTAGCTTGGGACGAGACAGAGGCGCGAGACTTATTGTAAGCACTGTACATGTAACCTAGTGAAAGTAATGACTTAAATGAACTGAATTGCAAAAATACACGGGTATATTTATTATTATTACAGCTGAATTTCGATAATCCGGCACCCTTGGGGGCAAGCAGTTGTCGGATTACAGAATTTTCCGGATTTTGGAATGTAGGAGCCTATATATTTTAAGCATTTTAAGCACAGAAAGAACGGGCAAAGAGCGAGCAAAGCATGTGACTGCCACGAGTAAACAAAGAGAAGGCGTGGCGGGTGCGGGCGTGAGCTACGGCAACGCTGGAACAACGATGCGGCGAGTCTCAAACACACGCGGTGCCAGGTTTTGGAGAAAATTACTAAAGTAGTGAAAATATGAATTTATTATTTTTTTTAAACTGTGCCGAATTTTGGGAGTTGCCGGATTTTGCAACGCCCATTATTGACGCTCACCTGTACTAAGTTTGCATGATAAATGGGGCAAAGTTTCTAAGACACAAACCAACACTGATACCAGGAATTATGTGCTTAAACTTCTCTAAAGGTACCGTACCCAAACCATGGGTATGAACAGATGCTCGCGATCGTAATTAGGAGTAAGTGAACTAGAATTATCAGTACGTAAAAGGAACTTTTGAAAGGGATTTTGATAATACTCTTGGGGGGGAAAAAAAATTAGATTTGCTACTGATTACCCGTAAATCGGAAACCTTAACATGTCCTTTATTAGGTTGTTTCTACCTTCTCACCCCAAATCCCTTGTGAGAAATAAGATTTTTTGTATGTATGTAAATGCGCTATTTGTATAAATGTACGATACCTATTTCTCGATTTCCTCATCAGGAGTAATAAGGTTTTGTAGATTGGGAGATAAGAGTGCCAGAGCCAAGCCATAATATTACTTATTAAAAATCAAGATCCTGCCTGTGCCATTACTAAATTTTGGAAGGGTATAAGCATTTTATGTTTAGAGGAAATAATTATTTATTTATTTATTTTGTTTCCGTGAGAGATACATCAGCGAGTAAATAAAATTAAAATGGTTAAGGAATGAAGGAAAACAATTTGAGGTATAATTTTACCACAATGAAATGAGTTATATTTTACAGAATCATTAAATATAACAATTATGTTTTAGGATATTTTAGCCTTCATAGCTTGTAAAGTGTTTATGAAACCTTCAAGTTTCTTTACTGTTGTGTACGCCACTCGTTTTTATTTTGTATCACCTTATGTGACGTATAAGTATAAACCTATTAAAGGACATTAGTCCGGTAGGACAGACACTGATTTTACTGGAACCCTGCATTGTTTGTTATAAAGCAAATTTTTACATATTTTGAAAGCTTATACCACCCCATTCAAGAATCCATCGGGTGTACACCTGACCCCCGCTTGGCTTTTTCAATATGGCCGCCATTTTCAAGATGGTCGGCGAAACTGAAAAATCCCATATCCTGGTCAATACTTGATGGATTTTGATGATCTCGGCGTCATTTCTAGGGGTTTTTAGGATGAGGAGTCGATCTGGAGGGATTGCAGATACTTTGGGAGTCGTTTTGACCCACATTCGTCAATACTCAAGGTCATTGGAGGTCAAACGCCCCCCGAAATGAGGAATATCCCATATCCCGGGCAGTCGTGGAGATATTTTGATCTTACTGGCGTTTTTATGGTTTTGGGCGAGACTGAGTAGTTCTATAGGGTTTAAAATGAAATCAGGGATTATTTTCCCCCATGGTAAGGTGAATTCCAATATGTCTAATTATTCCTCTTATTTTTTCAGGTTGTTGAGATTATTGTATTGCTGATGGTGCTGCCCAGTGGCGGAGCAAGTGTGTCACGGGTCCCGGTGCAAAAATTATTTATGGGCCCCACAAAATTTAGATTTTAGTTTAGTTTATACATATGAACCACAAAAACCTTTCGATCCACTCAAGGTGGTAGTGTGGAGAATAACTCTGGTGAGCAACCAATTGGTTTCATCCACCCAGTTATTGACATAAAAGGAATTTAATAATTGTTAGATTAACTACCTACCTACTCAGTGAACCATTTTCGTTACCTCCCAACTACCCACTCATCAGTTTTCCATATACTGGGGGCCCCGGGAGCTAAAATTTTGGTGTCATTGTCACCAATTTTTATGTCTGAGTGTAGACTAGCTAACTATTTGACTGTAAATGCCTGTTAATCTGATTAACAGTGCCTATCCTCACCTTCTCATGGAGAAGGTGTAGCATTTAATTAGAAGAGAAAATATACATCCATAGGATGAAACTGTCTATGGTCTTTACCATAAGAAAAGAAAAAGTGAAAGTTAGAAGATAAAATTACAATTCCCCAGCATCTATTTTTTGTTGTAAAAATAGTCGCGCCTTTAATGCTGTTTGTCGCTGAGGTCTTGTGTCTGTCAATGTTGTAGTAGGATGCGTTACCACTCCTACTGTCAAAGAAATAGTTACTGGAAGTTCAGTGTCTCCAGTTGTTACTGTCAGTGGAGAAGGTTCTCCAAAGTCCATTGTTTTGGGTCCAGACTCTAAAGGGTACAAAAGAGAAATGTCTCTTGTTGTGTCACCCGTTGAAGTCCTTAATTTGACCACTCTTGTTACCCCGTCTGCCCCTGGTCTGAGTTCTGAAACTCTAGCCAGAGGCCAGTATTGTCTTGGAGTACTGTCATGTATGAGAACAAGGTCCCCTACCTTAATTGTGTTAGACCAATCCTTCTTAGTCATTTGTTTATGTCTCTCCCTTAGACCCATCAAGTACTCAGTTTTCCACTGTTTAATGAAGTGAGCTTTAACTCTAGTTAAATGTTGTAACTTAGTCTGGAGCTCATCATGTCGTTGAGTCCAGTTTGGGTCTTCTGAAGAGTCTATATTGTAGTCCGGCAGGAGACTAACTTGTTCTCCCCGAATCAAATGATTTGGAGTTAATGGTTCCGGGTCATTAATGTTGTCACTCACATAAGTGAGTGGTCTATTGTTGATGATGTTCTCAATCTCAGCCAGGAGAGTGAGCAACTCAAATAAGTGTATCTGTTTTTTACCAATTGCTTTCTTCAAGCAATTCTTTACTGTTTGTATATTCCTCTCCCAGATAGAACCATACCAAGGAGAGGCAACCGGAATATACTTCCACTTTATGTTTGAATTTTGTATATATAATTGTGTGAGTTCATCGCTTAACAAGTCGTGGATGACTTGTTCACCAGCCTTGAAATATGTAGCATTGTCAGTCCAAACTGTCTTTGGTACTGAATGTCGTGCACAGAATCTCTTAAAGACAGCAACAAAAGATTCTGCTGTAAGGTCCTCCACAACATCCAAATAAACGGCTCGTGAGGCAGCACATGTAAACAGTACAATGTACATTTTTTGTTCAGTGTCACCCACCCCTACAGTCAATGCTCCTGTATAGTCAATGCCTACAGTCTCAAAGGGTCTGTTGAGAGTAACTCTCTCCTCTGGCAAAGCAGGAGGATTTGGTTTCCTATAGGGCCTAGCATGAATACGCCTACATGTGACACACTCACTCAGGACTGTTTTAACAGTGATCCTTCCCTTGGGTATCCAATAAGTTTTTCTTAATGTAGTTAGTGTCTGTGGTACCCCCATATGATATACATCATTGTGTGTTTTTCTGATGATTAATGTTGTCAAATAGCTAAATCTAGGTAAAAGGATTGGATGTTTGCTTTTGTATGACAGTTTTGATTTGTCTAATCTCCCTTTACACCTTAGAAGGCCTTCCTCATCTCTGAACAAGTTTAGATCCACAACTACTGATGGTACAGGTTCTTTTGTTTGTTTCCCATTAGTTAAGAATTCTAACTCTTTATTGTACTCTTTTTGTTGTGCATGGCCTATCCAGTATTTGGTTGCAACTTCTGTATAATTATGATTATTTTTATTTAGCTGTTTGTTAATTGTAGTTAAACAGTTGTGAGCAAACCTCAAACAGTAGGCTGTGACCCTGACAAGTTTACTGAAATCAGAATACTGTTCATAATTAGTGATTGGTTCAACCTTTTCATTTGAAAAGATTAAATTTAATGTCAAGTTAACTTGTTCCACAGGCCATTGGTCTGTATTACAGAGCCACTTAGGTCCCATAAACCAAGTTTTGTTTGACTTCAACAACTTGTAGGATAAACCTCTGGTCAGAAAGTCTGCTGGATTTTGTTTAGTTGGAACATAGTGAAAGTTTACTTGTAGGCTTTCATTAGCTTCAGCTATTTCTTTTAGCCTATTTCTTACAAAGATATTCTTACTATTAATGCTATCATTCCGTATCCAGGCAAGACAAATCTGACTGTCAAGCCAGATGTGGATATGAGTTATGTTCACATCATGGTAAGCATCCTTAAGCAATGAAATGGTTTTAATGGCTAATGCAGCAGCCAATAGTTCCAATTGAGGTATGGTTCGGGTAGGTTTGAGAGGTGCAACTTTCCCTTTTGCATAAATTAGATGACTTTCTGTAGGGCTTACAAGATACGCACAGCACCCATAAGCTTGTGTGCTTGCATCAGCAAACACATGAAGTCTCTGGGGCTTATCCCTAAACCCACAGCACCTTTGAATTTTATGTTCTGCACTTTTGTTAAATCAGCAGCTAACTTCTTCCAAGATTTTTGATTTTCATTTGTTATTGGATCATCCCACCCAACATTTGTCCTCCAAATTTCTTGGAGGAGAATCTTTGATTTTATTGTTGAAGGCAGGAATAGACCCATGGGATCAAAAATTTTGGAAGCCTCTGATAATATTTGTCTTTTAGTATTTGCTTCCTCATCAAGTTTAAAACCTTTAGTACAGATTGAATCATGACTGTTAGAAGTTGCATCCAAATACCAGTTCATACCTAAAGTTTTAACTCTGTCTGATGGCTCAGTAAGACCATTATTATCCTTTAAAATCTTTTGTTTAAATCCTCATCATTTGAAATCCACTCTCTAAGTTCAAAGTTACCTTGTTGCATAATGTTTTGAGTGTTCATAGACTTCAGATAATTCAGATTTTGTTGCTGTTGAGCCTATTAGATTGTCTACGTAAAAATGTTCCTTAAGGAAGTTCAATGTTAAAGTTATTAAACTGGTTTAAATGATGTCCAATTGTCAATGCTAATAGGCTAGGTGAGCAATTGGCTCCAAACAACACAACATTAAATCTATAGGTTATGAACCCTTTATTCAAATCAAATGGATCCTTGAACCATAAGAAAAGTTGGTTCTTATCATATTCATTTTTAAGATTTATTCTCAAAAATGCCTTTGAAATGTCACTTTGTACGGCATATTTATCTAACCTGAACCTCAGTAAGATCTTCACAAGGTCAGAAATGAGATTAGGACCCTCAATCAGGCAATCATTCAAACTGTGTTTATCACTGTCTTTGAGGCTACAGTTATATACTACTCTGAGTTTTGTTGTTGGGGCATCTTGTCGATAAACCCCCCTGTGGGTTAAATAATGACAACCATCTTTTTTAAAAGGGTTATTTGTTACTTCTTCAATGAAGCCTTTCTGTAGCTGTTCTTTAAAGACATCATTATATGTTTTTATATTATTATCTTGTTTGAGTTTTTTCATTACTTTATATAAATGTCCTTTAGCTACTTTGAGATTATCTCTTAAAGTTGGACAATTTATTTTCCAAGGTAACTCAATAAAATAACTATTGTCTTTGCACTGAATGGTGTCTTCAAATCTTTCTACCATTAACTGATCTTCTGAAGTTTGATTTGTGTCATGTATACCCACAGATTCTAGCAACCATAAAGTTTGAATTGCCTCATCCAAAGTTTCATTTGATAATGATGAATTAATGTTCTCAGTTGAGATAATATTATTCAAAGTGTTGCTATTCTTACAGGTGTTATGTAGGACTGAGTTGAGGCACATAGTATTTGTTGGTCATGAACTATTTTGGTTTAGGTCTAGGTTGTATTTGGATAGATCACCCAAAGGGGCTATCCCTGATGGAGTCTGAATAGCTATACCATTACCTATCTCTACTATGCCCTTATGAATAAGATTAATATAATCTGCCCCCATTAACATTTCAATGTTAGCTACTGTGTTGTTAGTGATATTTCTATCAGCTATTTTGTAGTGTTTTCCCAAATGATTTATGGTTTGTTCTAGTTTGGGTATAACCAGTTTGTTTTGTCCTACTTTAGAAATAATAACTGCTTCAATTTTCTCTAATTTATTTTCTAACTGTAGTTCCAGGTCAATTGTCTTATAGCTATTTTTGTCCGAGTTATCCTTAACAAAGGATGCAATATTGAGTTTTTGTTCATTCGGGTTTGTGTCAAACCCAATTTATTTACTACATTTTGTGAAACAAATGTTTGTTGAGAACAACAGTCTATAAGACATCTCACTGGAGTGGTGCTACCCTCACTATTCACTAAGTCCAAAGTAATAGTTGGTAAAAGAATCTCAGTGTTTTTTGTTACGTTGTTTGAACAAACAGAATGTCCCATGAAAGTGGCATTTTCTTGATTACCTTTGTTTGGTGGAGGTATCTTTTGAGTTTGAGTACTATTGTTTGGACACTTTGGTGAATCACACATTGATGAGACATGTCGTAAACTTTTACAAAACTTACACTTGAATCTTAACCTAGATTTACAGTCTTTCTTATAATGTCCCTGGCCAGTACACTTTTTACATAGGTTCAACTGTTCACATCTTTTAGCTCTTTGGTTAAAGTCTGAATATTTATCACACCCAGTACTACTGTGTTCATTACTTGCACAAAATTTGCAATGTAGTGTGTAAGTTGAGGCAGCAGTTACATTAAAGTTCTGTGATGTAGGTGTTCGTGTATTACAGTTGGTCACATTTGATTCTACACTATAAAGTTTTGTCTGTTTGGCTGTAGCTAGTTGGTCTCTGGGAACAGTCTTTGGTTTATCCATAGTCTGGGTCTTATTTTGTGTTGGAAAATCTCTCAATTTGTAATTAGTTAGGATATTGGGAAAGTGTTTTCTTATACTTTCTAGATTAGGATCATTTTCTCCCGTCTTTAGAATTAAAATATCTTTAACCCTCAAAGGAAGGCACCTAAGAACTATGCCTTGTATAATCCAAGATGAAGCTTTAATATCTATCTCATTGCTAACTAGTTGTCCTATAATAGCTTCTAATTTTGTATAAAAATTTTCCATATCACTATGGTTATCTTTTATGGGTGCAAAATAAAAAATTTGTTGAGATAATTCATATACAATCTCATCTTTATTAATGTAATTACGTTTTAAGAGATCAATAGCTACTTCATATGAATTCCCTACGGCTGGTAAATAGGCTATCAGGTTATAGGCTGGGCCTTTAAGGAAACTAGTTAAGTAGCTAAACTTTTCAACAGTTGAAATATAAGGTTTATTACCTATTAAACTCTCAAATTTGTCAATGAAAGATGGGAATTGTACCGTGTCCCCTTCAAATGTTGGTACTAGCAAAATGGGTAACTGAGCCCTCAATTCTTGTGACTCAGGATTTAGCATGCCACTTAAATTTTTTTGAAGGTTAGCTCTACTTTGATTAAAATCAGAATTAAGTTTATTTGGTGTTAAGTCAGTCAAACGAGACCGTAGTCTCCTTATTTGCTGTTCAGTTGAGATTACCTGATCATCATTATCAGCGTAAAGGTCTATCAATTGTTCTTCAGCCATTTCGGATTCAACTAACTCTGAAATACTCTCATCAATGGCTATTATTTCCTTCTTTTTAGTTTCCAATTTAAGAATTACACACTCTAAATCTTCCTTACCTGGTTGTGTAATAGTTAAAAGTGTTCACAGCCTTTGTAACAGCTCCCAACTTTGCCCCCCTTTTCTTTTTTAACTTTTTCAATTCCGCACTGTCCATGTCTAAGTCAAAATTGTTTAACTGGGGATCGTAATGAAATAGAGGACAAGAAGAAATTACCAGAGAAGAGAGAGCACAGCCAAAACAGTCAAGTTTAAATTTGGTTTAATCCCCCCCAAGTACTTATGTGTCACTCAGGTCTAAGCTTATAAGAGAATGAGACTCCTTAAATGTAAATGTTTCCTAGTTAGGCCCTAGGTTGTAGACCTAATTAGGCTTGATTAGGTTAGGCTTAGGCTAGACCATTTAGCCTAATTCTGCAATTTTTTGTTAAGTAAGGTTAAGGTTTGTAAATTCCCCACACACGGACCACCAATGCGAAAAATGCTCTGTATGAATTGGTCCACAATTAACCCACCCCTTATATCTCCAGTCTAACTATAGAGTAGATCAAGTCTAGCCTAGAGGGGTCAGCCTAGAGATTCCGGAAATGGTCCAGAGCGGGCAGATAAATTGAGGTCCACAGTAGGATTCCTCACCAAATTAGGTTAGGGCAATCTACCTTCACCTTTGTTAAGCTATGAGTTGATGCTGGGTCTTAGGCCACAATGTAGGCCTAAGTTGTCTGACCCAGCTTAATTTAATGAATCTATGTAAACCTGGGTTAAAAACACAATTAGTCACTTACTGCTAGTTATTAGAGAGTCTCTTTTCTCCTTCCTGTTTAATTGTCGAGAGCGTACTTGCTGGTGGGGATCTTTCTTCGGTGTCTGTTCTCGTCCCTTCTCCAGTTGCGTCCTCTCGCCCCTTCCTCGTTTTCGTTCTCCTTTGTTCTCCTCTTCGCGGGGCTTTTTCCACCAGCGTGGTCTTGGTTTATTTCGGTTGGTTGATCGGTAATGTATATCTATTACCGAGCACGCTCTTGTCACACAGTATGTAAATACTAGTGTGGAGAATAACTCTGGTGAGCAACCAATTGGTTTCATCCACCCAGTTATTGACATAAAAGGAATTTAATAATTGTTAGATTAACTACCTACCTACTCAGTGAACCATTTTCGTTACCTCCCAACTACCCACTCATCAGTTTTCCATAGTGGCCCTTAAAACTGGTTCCAATCAATTTGTGTTTTCTATCTATTCTAATTCACCTCAATTTATTGATTTTAGCAATAACTGAGTAACAAATAACAATAACTTTTCGTAAAATTTAAAAAGTAGTACACAGTGATTCACTATAGTCACTAGTATTCAATAATACACTGCAGAAAATCAACATAATTTTTATTCGCATACTACTCATCCACTCAGCGTCTCAGCCATTTGAAACTGACGCTTCACTGCGACCTGCGTGTCGAGTCGACAGATCCCAAACGAAGAATATTTCTGAACGTTTTGAAACGTTTCGTTTCGTGCGTCGACGTGCGATCAGAAATAAGTGGTGTCACAGTGTAGTATAGTATATACAGTAATATACTAGTATACCAGATAGTAGAATAATGTGATGGTTTCAGCATTTTTAATTCTAATTTTGATTTTTATCTATCGCAGACATCATTTCAGATGACCAATTATGTATTTAACATATATAGTATACAGTTTTACCAGAAAGGGCCCGTAGTCGAAAGAATAACCATGTTTATAAATGCATTTAAATACATTAAACAAGTTTAAAGGACTTATATTTTCATGCACATTTAGATCTAATTAGTATATGAAATACTTGAAAATTATTATTTTTCCTTGCCAAGGTGTTATCAAATATCAACCAACCGGGCCTCCCAAAGGTCCGGGCCCCGGTGCACTGCACCGCCTGCACCTAGCTAGATCCGCCACTGGACTGCTGCCCACCTGGTGGTTTGATGACGTCTTGGTTGTGCTGATTCCAAAATTGTTTTTTGACTGCTGGATATGGAGAATATACCAGATGAGCATTGTTTAGTTTTCATTTGCTGAGGATAAATTATTTCAATGCGATTTGTACTCTGAAGAATGGGTAAACAAAATTCTTATTTTTCAAGTTCTACAAAAGCTGCAGACGAATGTTTCTTCAAGGATTTCCTGCGTAGCTGTCCTGGAGGTCAGAAAGGTCTTTCAAATTGTGGGAGGATTCAGAAAATCATAGAGAGCAGCCAGATGTTCGAGCGAAACTAGAGCCTCTCTTGGAAGATGGAGCAAAAATCCTTTGTTGTCACAAGAACTGTGTTTCCACTTGTGTCCAAGCGGAATTTATCAGCATTCATGAAAAAGAGAGAATGTGATACCCCTACAGTGGAGCCAAAAAAGACTACGTAGTGCTGTTCTCAGTGAAGGCCCAGTATATGACCTTAAAAAAACACACTTGTTTGAAAGTCAGCGTGTGTATATTACTCGAGAAATATGACATCAAAGTTCCGGTGCAATACCGCATTCCAGCATCTAGGTTTATGACCGATAAGCTTGGTGATAAAAAAACAAATTACAAAGATGTGTTGATAGAAAAGTGTAAACTGAAAAATGATGAGCAGGGACAAGTTGTACTCAGTAGTTTGTTGGGCATGAAAGGAGATTTACAGGCTGAAGAAGCCCGATACCATAAAGATTGTATGTCTACCTTTCATGTTGAGGTTGAGAGAGCTTGCCAGAATAAGTCAAGGGTTGAACCTGAAGACCGCCCCTTCATTGCTGTGTGTGCAGAATTGTCGAAGGACAAAATAAAACCATGGAATTCAATTGAAGTAGAGAAGCTTTACAAAGAGTTAGGTGGTGAGAAGTTGTCACGTAGGTCGCTCATTGTAAAAGTTAAAGATTACTTCAAAGACGAAATTGTAGACTTACATGGGGATGGAATCGCTACGGTATTAGTTTTCAAAAACTATGCTGCCTCATACCTGAATACTGCAAAAGATTGTGAGGAATCTGTTGATATTGATGTGTGTGTGAAGAAGCTGGGCAAGCAAATCGCGAGCGAGTGCAAAAACAACAAAGAATAATTCACTTCTTATCGTACTCACATAGACAAATATATTGCTTCCGAACCCACAACCACTTGATCCTGTGCATTATGGATGGGAGAGAGGCGAAACAGAGTTCCCATCCCAAAAACAGTTAGCACCAGATGAAGTTCTGAAGCTAATCAAATGTGGGTGTGAATCACAATCAGCATGCAGGGGTAGTCGCTGCGGCTGCATGGGACGCGGAATCCCTTGCACAATGTTCTGTGCATGTGGCAGCGGCTTGGATTGCAACAATCCATTGACCCAAAACGCAAACGAAGAGCAGACTGATGATCCTGACACAACCGTGTCTTTTGATATTTGCCCCCAATAAATGGTTACCTAATATGAATAACTGCATCAAAGTTGTCAATGCCAATCCCCCAGCTTACGAGGTCATATCTTGTAGCTTTGCAACCTTCCATAGAACGCATGTGCCCTGCACTTCAGCATAAATTGTGGTTTATATCCGAATATCCATATAATGTGGGTTATGTCATTTAAGCATTATGATTTGGTTTTATCTGCAGAAAAGATGTTAAGTGCTCAACAGTTAGCTAGATTGTAGAAATTGTCACTGAAATAAAGCAAATACAGTGATGTCAACTGTGGCATTATCATATTTCAAGGCCAAACTTCAACCTCAAATGACCTTGACTTGACCCATGGAGTTGCAAAATGATATCCTACTGTTATCATGTACCTATAGAACTACTGTCTCGCCCAAAACCATAAAAACGACAGTAAGATCACCAAAATATCTCCACGACTGCCAGGGATATGGGATATTCCTTATTTCGGGGGGCGTTTGACCTCCAATGACCTTGAGTAGTGACGAGTGGGTCAAAACGACTCGCAAAGTATCTGCAACCCCTCCAGATCGACTCATCATCCTAAAAAACCCTAGAAATGACACCAAGATCAAAATCCATAAAGTATTGACCAGGATATGGGATTTTCAGTTTCGCCGGCCATATTGAAAAAGCCAAGCGGGTATCAGGTGTACACCCGATGGATTCTTGAATGGTGTGGTATAAGCTTTCAAAATATATGTCAAGATTTGCTTTATAACAAACAATGCAGGGTTCCCACCCCGTGCAACCGGACTACATGTTAAGGTTTCCGATTTACGGGTGATCAGTATCAAATCTAGTTTTTTTTTTTTCCCCTAAGAATATTATCAAAATCTCTTTCAAAAGTGCTTTACGTACTGATAATTTTAGTTCACCTACTCCTAATTACGACCTCGACTCCTCGAGCATCTGTTCATACCCACGATTTGGGGTACGGTGTGTTACCTTTAGAGAAGTTTAAGCACATATTTCCTGGTATCAATGTTGGTTTGTATCTTAGAGAGACTTCCACCATTTATCATCCAAACCTAGTACAGGTGAACGTCAATAATGGGCGTTGCAAAATCCGGCACATTTTAAAAAAATAATAAATTCATATTTCACTACTACGATAATTTCCTCCAAAACCTAGCATCGCGTGTGTTTATGAGACTCCGCATTGTTGTTCCAGCGCTGCCGTAGCTCACGCCCGCACCATCCACGCCTTCTCTTTGTTTATTCGTGGCAGTCACATACTTTGCTCGCTCTTTGCCCGTTATTACTGTGCTTAAAATATATAGGCTCCTACATTTCAAAATCTGGAAAATTCCTTAATCCGACAACTGGTTGTCCCAAGGGTGCCGGATTATCGAAATTCAGCTGTAATAATAATAATAAATATACCCGTGTATTTTTGTAATCCAGTTCATTTGTGTCATTACTTTCACTAGGTTACATGTACATCAAATATAAAGTTCACCTGTACCCATCTGTAACAGCCTGTCTGCAGATCTAATCAAGTCTAATTTGTATATCCAATGAACCTACTTTAGAACCTCTGCCTATTTAGGGCGCAAATAAAATAAATCTAACCCTAAAGATTATGTTAGTTGAAACAAAATGTCCGAACAACATAACCCAGCCAAGGAGTGTCCCACTTATTAGCCAGTCTGAGCATGGGAAAGGAGTGTAGCGATGAGCCCCCTGTATAGCTGGTTCAGAAAATCGTGACGTGAAACTCGAACCCAGTTTTTTAAGGGTGACTTCAGACAAAATGCGAGTAAAAAGTTTTACTATGAAATAGCTCCTAACTAAAATAAGTAAACAAAACTTGTATCAGAACATTCCCCTCCTATTTGATATTCGTATTATTTCATTTACGAGCTATTTAATAGTGAAACTTTTTACTCAGATTTTGTCCGAAGTCGGTTTATGGTACCTCGAACCTAACAAAATTTTTAATTATTTTTTAACGAGTTAACATTATGTCTTTCACCATCAATTGCAGGAAATATGAAGGGTAATTTCTACGAAAACAAATTTTTATTTTATTAAAAACGGAATATCCGTATCTACACCTAGCAATTCGCAGATGTCGAAAAACTAACATAAATTAGAAAAAAACCCTAAGAAATTTGGGTAAAGTAGTTGTAAATGTGAATGAAACTTAGTCCATACGGGCTTTTAATTTTCTCGTGGTAATCTGGTCACGTTCTCTGGAAAAAACAATAACAAGTATTAAGAATAATTCCCTGAATAAAGGTTTAATGATGACTCGAACTACGCGATATCGCGGGTTAGAGTCCAACTAACTGCTAGTTTCCTATTTTATTGCCTTTCCCCCCTTTCAATTAGGTTGTTGCATTTAAAGTCGTATAATTATGTATTGATAGTTCCATTTAGATTCAAATCCGACCAGTTTTGAACGTAAAAATAATGAAAGATGGCATATATCATAATTCATCATGCATCAAATTAATCAATAATTTGAAAACAATTACGAGGTCGACAACGACGTACTAAGAAGTAAAGAGAACCAATAACCAGAAGGCGATTATAACTGGTTTACCGACCAAACACACACGCAACTATATTACTGTAATAAAACAGTCAGAATAACGATGCGATCCCTAACCTTAAAAGTTTGAAGACGTAAATGAACACGAATGAACAACAACTTCATAATAGTGGTGCAGTGTTGATGACCGAAAAGGGGGCGGTACTCTCCAGTTGAAGATTGGATCAAATTCCGCCCTATTATGGGTTCCATCGAATCTTCGTTGGAAATGAGGTAGGTACTATCCCATTACCCAGTGCTACTTTTCACAAAAAAATATAATGGGATACCACTAGTCGTCCGAATTTAGAGAAAATCAAGAGCAAAAAAGTCGGTTTCTTGAGAAAGCAAATTAGTTCCCGCTTCTATGAGCTTAACTAATTGAACTTCTTCCCACACCTTGAAAACTATCTTAAATTAATTTTAATGGGACCCTGGTAGCTAAGTGGTTTTACGTTGGCATACTCTGGTTTGCTCCCTCCTGCTGGTTCCTGAGTCAGGCTGGCCACTTACCTCCCTATCGCTCGGGTTAAAAGGTGACCCTTAAGTCACCCCCCCCCCCCCCCCCCGAAATTTTCAAGTATTTCTTGCACTTACATAATATGAACTACGGCGCCCATACCCGAGATAGCATCTCTATCTAAGGAATTAAGCAGAGCCTGGCTGATAGCTTCAAATAAATCATCGGGTTCGAGGTCTTTCCTCCACAGAGTTTCGCACATACCTGATTAAAAAGAAAAAAAAAATAACTGGCTTTATGGCACTCCACTTGTCATTTGTTACACGCTTGTCTCATTCACAACACTAACAAAATCCCTAAATTTTATGAGGAAATTCAAAGTTTAAATCCAATATTATATTCAACACAGGCCAAGGACCTCTTAAACCGAGGATTCTAAATTTATTTGATGGGGAGTCAAAATGTAATATGATGTAAATCTGGTTTCTATAGTCTGAGAAGGTAGTGCCAATTTAATGGCTAAATTATTAAATACATGTACCTAATTTAAGTTCATACATATTATAGTATTAACTAATATATACTAGCGAATTATTATTTCAATAATAAATTCAAATTGGTGAACCTTAGTTTTCGTATGAATGCGTTTGAAGCAGGGTTGGCAAAACTTTGTATTTTCTGGTTTTGTCGACCCATGTGTTTTTACGAAAGTTTATGGAAGAGGGGGGGGGGGGAGGGGGGGGGGGGGGGGGGGGGGGGGGGGGGGGGGGGGGGGGGGGGGGGGGGGGGGGGGGGGGGGGGGGGGGTTATTCTCTCTTTTTTTAAGGCCTCGTTTCTTTTACTAAAATTTTGCTATACACCAACTGTCTAAATATTAAATAGGTTTACTGAAGAAAAAAAATACTTAAGCAAAAATATAATTTTTGGTAGATAGGATAGGAACTTCATAAGTTTTAATTTTTTATTTATCACTATCTATATCTACCCATTTTAATCCCCTTAAACCTTATATCTTACAGGATTAAATCTTTTATAGTAAATACAAGTAAAATATAATAAAATAGATAGCAGACCCCCAAAGGTATATAACCAGTTAGTGGTTCATCATGAGTAAATAAATTTTGCTGAGGCAAATCACCACAATTAGTTTAGCTTATACATTACATGATAGAAACATTAACACATTCTTTTTTGGCCCTAACTTAATTTACATATTATAAACAGTAAAAATAGTTTATACAACTGAAATAAGCTGATCTAGATGATAAAAAGTGGTTTCTCTATAAAAAAAACTTATGGGGTAAAAGCAAATTCTGAAAAGAAAAATTTTTTTTTTTGAGTTTCCCCCCTGAAAAAACCTTTTGGGACAAATAAATTGTACTCAATCAAGCCAACCCTGATTCGAAGTGCAATAACTGCACTGTGATAAGATGAAAATCATTTATCACAACAAACTGACAAATGATGCACAAAATCTTTTGACATTACAGTATGACTGAAGGTAATTTACGAGATGTTCTACACACAAGGGAAAACTGTAGAACATCTCATGTAGAACATCTCGTAAATTACCTTGTCATTGAACAGTTAATGAAATGTCAAGCCAACAATAGTCAAGACCATGACTCCAGATTTTGAAAAAATTTACTGGAGCACAGCTCTGAATTTACTTTTTTTCCCCTTACACCACTAGATAGGTTAATGATAGTAAACTCTTGAATTGACGACATACCAATTACAAATTGTTTTAGCTAAACATAATAATACAATAATGTACAGTTTATAACTCACCTAAACATTTTATCATCAGAAGTATCATCAATATCTTCTTGATTATCATCATCTTCATCCTCAACAGCTATATCTACATCAGGCATATTAGTGTCACTATTTGCAATGTTTTCCATTATATCACTTGGTACTGAAAATGAATCATCAGCATGCCCTAGATCCTTCTTTTCCACCAATTTGAATGTAGATTTGATCAAATCATTGTTCAGGATTTGTATTGATTTACACTTGCTTAAATGGGCTATGGAAATGTCAAATTTGTTGCTTTTTGCTTTATTAGATTTGGATGCAACACTTGAACTTGAAGGCATATTTTGACTCTTCTCTTTATTAACCACAACAGCTTGGTGAGTTTCTTTTGTTAGGCGCAAAATTGCATTCAATGTCTTCTGGATTTGGGAATTTTCAAATTCCTCTAAAGCAGTTTTGTTAGTCTGATGCGCAGATTCCTCACTTACCTTTTGTTTCTTAGGTGGAGGAGAAGCACTTTCTTCAGTCTGTGAAACATCTAGTGAAAAAGTTTCATTTTCTAGATTAGCAGTTGATGAAGTTGGTTCATTTTTCTGAGGTCTAGCACTAGCACATTTTGTGAACAAACTAAATGACTGCTTTGCTGTATCTCTTTGCTGCACTTCATCCTGGTATTTCTTTACTGCAATATCTAAGCTGTGGGCCCAAACTCTGGGACCTCTTGTATTGTAACAAACATTTTTTTTGGAATTAAAATGTTCCTCCCAGTTTTGCTTCTTTGAATATTTGTTCTTGCATTGACCACAAAAGTAACCCCTTTTAACACCATCACTTTTCTCTCCAACTTCATCAATATTAGGATCCATTATTGATTATTGACTACCTGAAAAAATACAAAATAAGTAAAAGTTAGTAAATATAGTATGGTAAAAGTGAGTAAAAGTAAGTAAATATAGTACAATGAAAGTAAGTAAAAGTAAGTAAATATAGTACAATGAAAGTAAGTAAAAGTAAGTGCTTTAAACTTAGTAAAAGTAAGGAAGAGTAAGTAAAAGTAGGTAAGTTAAAGTAAGTAAAAGTAAGTTTAAACTTAACTAAACTTTCAATTCTAGAGTCATGGTGATT
This sequence comes from Bathynomus jamesi, assembly GCA_023014485.1. Lineage (NCBI taxonomy): Eukaryota > Metazoa > Arthropoda > Malacostraca > Isopoda > Cirolanidae > Bathynomus > Bathynomus jamesi. The sequence continues at coordinate 30,136 of JAJOZX010008527.1, forward strand.
ACTTAAAACCGCACAAGTAATTATCTGGCCAATTTATCAAACCTGGCCGAGATCAATGGAACATAGTCCAATCCTGATAATTTTATATTAAAAAAATATACGTTTTAATAAAATTTTAATTATCAAAACATTGAAGCTTAACAAAAAATAAAAATAATTGTTAAATATGGAATTACCAACTAAACTTAAAATAACTAAATTTGTAATTTAAAAAAAATTGGTTTGTACAAGAACGTATACGCAAAAAAATTGCATAATGTCTAGCGGATGAACAAAACCCAAACCCAAATTTACTTTTTCTCATGGTCAAATTTACTGGAGCAATGCTCCCAAGATCCCAGAAATCTGGAGTCATGGTCAAGACTACTTTATCAATACAAAAAATACTACTACTTACCAAAAAGACTTTCTGTGCAAGTTCCACTGGCCACAAAATCTTCTGGGTCAGAGGCACAGCCAATCAGGTCAAAGGTGTAAACGCAAGGTTTATTATTATCATCGAGGCCAGCAATGATTGGCTCAACAAAATAAGGTCCAAAGCGACGTTCATAAAGTAAATTTTGAATCATAGCCATTAGGGTCTTTGGCTGCACTAGTCGCCCTTCTCTGCAATGTCAAACATTATATATATATATAAAAATTCACAAACATCTAGTAACAACACATCAGTATTTTTGCTCGATACATCAACTTGAATATATCAGTTATCAGCAAAACTATGGACTAATGGTGTATAAACTTTGCAATAAATCTTATTAGTATTAAAACTCCTTACCTCATTTCATACATTTTTATTCTGAATTTGAGTCTCTGTAACACTGTCTGTGTATCTGTTGTAAGTCCCTGTAGACCAATGAAGAGTTTGGGTCCAACTTGAAACACTTTCTAAAAAAAAAGCAATTAACAGCAGATGAAAGTAAATGTGGTGCAGGTAATACACAGTTGAATTTGGTATGTTTTTCATGTTTAACTACTCCTTAAACAGGATTACAAATTATGAGAACAACAATTTTGAGACCTAAATACAGTTCATATACCTTTCAAGATTTCATTATGAAAACTTTACCAAAAAAAAAAAAAAAAAAAAAAAAAAAAGTTATTCTACCATGAGGTTAAAGTTGTTAATTATACAACCAAAGCTTAACCCCCACAATCTACAGTATATCCTGACTAGTTGACTTTATAAGGTACACAACTTTGTGATGCCTTATAGAGAAAATTAACCCATTTGAAATATTACCTCAAAATTTTCTGAATTAGAGATAATTGAACACCAAATCTAAATCTGTAGCAATAGCAACACAGTCTTTTCCCTGTCATTGCCACCAGAGCCTCCATTATATTCCAGAATGCTCTGAAAATAAAATTAGTGATATTCAATTTACAAATGATAGGTTTAATAGAATTGGGTTACAGACTGCAGTACTTGGAGGATATATACCAGGTAGGATACGCAGAGTTAATGTAAATTTGGCACAAATTTTTTTATCTGAGCAGAGAAAATTAATACCTCAAAATAAGTTCTGATTTAAGGCTACATCTCATACAATGGGTACTTTGGCTGGTCTTAGGTGCTCCCTCTTCATGGTAAGTATCATTGGAACTATTATCTTATAAAAGCTATGTCTGTCACACTAATGAATTTGGAGAAAAGTTTATTTTTAAAAATTAAATTATTTACTGTCCCAGCATTTTCCTCAAAATTTGTTAATTAATAATTAATGAAGCAATATGGTATATTAATGTCATAAAATGTATAGCTACATGTACAATTGTACATAGATATGTGCACTATAAAGCATGCCTCTGAGAATCCTCCTTCAAAGATACCCACACTTTCACTCTACATTTTTTTTTTTAGGGAGATCTACGCAAGGTTAGCCTTCCCCCACCCCATCTGGGTATCCTCTAAGGAAGCCAAGCTGGAAGCCTGCGGCATGATATCCAAACAATTGGGAAGAACTGGGCAGACAAAGCTGGAAGCTATTTCCAACCTTTTTAACCCATTAACCACCACTGTTCTTATTTAGGAACACATTTTAACAATGCAGCAATACCCTGATTACTGCGCGTTCAATTACTGTGCTTTTCGATTTAGTGTGGTTGGCAGTTTGACACAAAAAATTTGAATACTGCGTATAAGAATTCAATTTAATGTGGTACTGTTCATTGTTCGTCGTTTACTGCTTGTTGTTCATTCATTTGTACGTATACAATATCAGCACGCACGCACGCATACGATCAGTGCTTCAGTATCTCTGTCGCCTTCATATAGTGCACAGTGTTTCACTATTATTTCACATACGTTTATACATTGTTTTCAAAGCCTCAATTTATTATCATGAGTTCTAAACGAGTGAGTACCGCGAGTAAAAGTGGTGAAAGTGCAATGAAGAAGAGAGAGAAAAGTTATTGGATTGGAAGAAAAATTAACAATAATTAGCAAGTATGAAAGTGGTGCAACCAAAGCTAAAATAGGCCGTGATCACAGTATGGGCGAATCAACAGTGCGCAATATTATTCAGAATATGAAACTTTATAAAGAACAAGGACAAAGTGCTGCTTCATCATCGAATTTACAAACGGCAAGAAACAGAAGCATTACAATGATTGAAATGGAACGTCTGTTGTCAATTTGGATGGAAGATTGTAATCAAAAGCGCATTCCTTTGAGTCAAATGATGATAAAAACGAAGGCTGTCTCTCTGTTTGCAGCCGTCCAAAGAAAACAGAAAAAAGAAAATGGAACTGAAGGGGAAACTAACGAAACATTTTCTGGAAGTTCTGGATGGTTTGACAGATTTAGAAAACGAACTGGAATCCATAACGTTAGGATTGTAGGGTAAAGTGCAAGTGCGGACGTTAGTGCAGCAGCCACATATCCCGCCAAATTGAAACAAATTATTGAAGATGGAGATTATGTTGGCGAACAAATTATAAATGTTGACGAAACAGGCTTGTTTTGGAAACGAATGCCTACTAAAACTTACTTGGCAAAGAAAGAAAAATTGCAACCTGGGTTCAAAGTTGCTAAGGATCGTCTAACACTTTTATTTGGCGGAAATGCTGCTGGTGATTTAAAATTAAAACCCATGTTGGTCTATCGATCAGAAAACCCACATGCTCTTAAAGGGTTCAGCAAGCATTCCTTACCAGTTTTTTGGAAGTCAAATAAAAAAGCGTGGGTGACAAAATCTTTATTTGAAGATTGGTTCAAGAATTGTTTCTGTCCCAAGGCCGAAACATATTGTAAATCTATAAATTTAGATTTTAAAATTTTATTAATTTTGGACAATGCTCCCAGTCACCCAACTGCACTTGGTGACTTATGTCAAAATGTTAAGGTTGTATTTTTACCACCGAATACGACATCTCTGTTGCAGCCAATGGATCAGGGGGTGATAGCAACCTTCAAGGCCTATTATTTATGAAAAACTTTTGTCCTGGCTATTGAAAAAACAACGGGAGAAAATGCAATTACTCTTACGGAATTTTGGAAGAGCTTTAACATAAAGAATGTATTGGACAATATTAATGATACATGGCGTGTGGTCACAGCCAGCAATATGAGGGCTGTTTGGAAAAAACTAATTCCTAACTGTGCAAATGATTTTGGTGGATTCAAGGCTGAAGTTACAAGGGCCGTAACAGAAATTACTCAACTTGGTTTAAACATGGGAATGAATGAAATAGACGATGGCAATGTCAGAGAATTGCTTGACTCGCATGATGTGGATCTTAATGATGAAGACCTTTTAAATTTAGAGTAGCAACGTGCATACGATGAGGATGATTGCCAAGATGGAACAGATGAAACTGAGACGCAAATGAAAGAATTCTCAATTAAAGAACTTGATGCTATTTTTAGAACTTTTGAAGATGGAAAGCAGATGATAATGGATGCAGATCCGAATGTAGAAAGAGCGATGCAAGTCAGAAGACAAGTTGAAAATGCACTCAGTTGTTATAGGGTCATGTACAAAGAGAAGAAGAAAGCATCATCGAAACAAACATCCCTTTTACAATATTTTCGTAAACAATAAAAACATTTCATTTGTTTTGCATATGCTGATGCAAGTCAATAAACTAGTAAAACATAATACTGCATCCAATTCATTCGTTTCCTTCTTTATTTATATCAATTTTCATACATTTTTTTAAAAATTTCAAATTTTTCAAAAGTCTAAATATCAATCGATGATTTTACATTTATTTATATCTTCGATTACTGCGGTTTTGCTTACTGCGGTGTTTTTGCCGCACGAATTAACCACAGTAACCGGGGTATTGCTTACTATAGAGTTAAAACTTAAATTTTTCTTTATTAGATAGCTATTTAATGTTGAAGACATGCAAAAAAAATAGTTCTGGCTCTTAATTCACTAGTCCAGTATGCCTCTAAAACCATTTGTGCTGTGCTAGAGAGGATAGTGTGATTAACAGGTTGAAACTGAATGAAGTTGCTGGTACTGATAATATTTATGCTAGGATTATCAGAAAAGGGGAATATAGCTTAGCTGAGGCACTATTTTGTTTGTTAGATCTATTAATTATGCAAAGATGTGTGAAGATTGGAGAAGGGAAAATGCTACTCTCATTTACAAAAAGGTATTAAAAAGGAAGGCAAGAAATTATAGGCCTGTTTAGTTCAGCATCATTGATAGGAAAGATAGTAGAAAGAATTACAAAAGAGTAGTACTGTAGATCAGGAAGGTCTTGTTTGTCTAATTTCTTAGACTTTTTAGAGTTTGTAATTGATCAGGTAGACAAGAGACATGATAAAAATGTTATTTATTTGTATTTCAGTAAGGCATTTGACAAGGTTCCACAGAGGAGACTTCTATATACATCAGAAGCTCACGAGATATTGGGCTCAATCATAAACTGGGTCAAAGAATGGTTGCAAGACAGATAATCAAGACAGATAGTAATCAGGATGGCAGAGAGTGAAAAGTAGGGTACTTAGGTACTACAGGGATTAGTGTTAGGTCCATTACTTTTTGTGCATATAAATGATTTACAAAAGGAAGTAGGTAGTAAAATATCCAAATTTGTAGATGATACAAAAGCACTTGCTCCAGTTACAAATAGAAAATTTATAAACTACAAAAAGATGTTAATAGATTAGTTGCCTGTGCTAGTAAATAGCATATGGAATTCAATGTTAAAAAATGCACTCTTCCATTTTGGCAGAAATAATGTAAACTTTAGTTACAAGATGCAGGGAAACTGGTCATATGATGTTAGTCAGGAAAAAGATCTTGGCATTATAGTTAGTAATTTAAAAAGGTTAATAGTGAAAGATTAAGGGAATTAGGTATGTTTAGTTTTGAGAAACTTTGTTTAAGGGGAGATAAGATACAAATGTTCAAAATGTTTTCAGGTTTGGATAACTTTCTTTTACTGGAGTCTGATGGACAAACTGGAAAAATGGTAAGCTTGTAGTTTAACATTGCAAATTAGGTAGGTGCAGTTTCAAGTTGTGTTTAAACATTGCAAATTAATTTAGTTTTTATTTATATTGTGAAGGTTGTTTTAAAAATAACAGGACATCCTAATTTGTAGAGGTTGTTTTAAATATGGCAGGATGTCCTAAAGCTCAAACATACATAGTTAATCCTGATGAAATTCTCATCAATGCTGATGAAATAGCTACAAGAAATATGGAAAATTACAATACAGTAAAACCTGCACTATCCAGCAATCAACTATCCAGAAAACTTTAGAAACCTACAAATTTCATATTAGGCCAATAACAATTCACCAATCTAGAAACCAGGAAGCTTTCTGATGCCATCCAGAAAAATCTAGAACATCCTTAACATTTTCAATAAAATAAGACTAAATTTTACGAGTTTCAATTGTCCCATACATACTTAGCATAGTGTTTATGTTGATTACAATATAGTTTATAATGGTGTACAGTGCAGTATAGCCAAAATTTGAGTTTCACTATTATTGTCCATTGATTTTTCCTAGGTTAATGGTACCCTCAGATAACCAGAAAATTTAGACAATTGGAATGGCCTAATCCCTGAGCTTGCCAGATAATGAAGGTTTTACTGTACTGGGTTAATATTAGTTTTTGCACATGACCTGGACTTTGGGATGACAATAGGTTTTTCTTGCGTAGAATTTAAATCTGAATCTATTTTCTTCTATGGTATTTCTTGTGCAAATTGATACTAACAGAGATCTAAACAATTTTTGGATCAATTAAAATAAATACCGGTATATAAATAAATTGCATGCATAGATGCATTTCCCAGAAGAAAATGATATTGAGCTCCAAATTCAAATTCATCATGGCCATTGTGTGTACTGCTTATAACCTCTCCTATTTGGCATGAAAATTGGTTTTTCTGGTGTATTTCACTGTTATTTGTACAATTCTGACTGTCAAATATCCCACAACCACTCATTTGCACAAGAAATGAAGGTCAGATTCACACAAAACACAGTGAAATACACCAGAAAAACCAATTTTCATACCAAAGTCCAGGTCATGTACTAAAATAAATATTTACCCAATACTGTCCCTAACCTAACCTTGACAATATATGGTCTAAATAAAATCAATTATTTTTTTTATTTCAATAATTTATGACTAACCCTTAAGTCAACTGGTGAGGTGTGGGTCTAGGAGACCATGTGACCATATTTCATGTGGTCTCCTAGAGCACACCTCACAGGTTAAGGGTCAAACTACAAAATTAGACTCAGAGCTAGCCTTAGCCAAAATGGTGCCCTGGATGGAATAAGCATTTGGCACCCTATACATGCCATAAACATTGTATTCATGCAATCAATAATTTTTATGAGGGGTGTTTGGTGCACCCAGGGCAGTTGCACCCTGGGTAGTCACTCACTCTTATGGTCAGCTCTGATTAGACCTACTGGAAAAAATTAAGGTAATTATGCAATAAATGCCATGACCTGCATTTCTAGCAAAAAAATATTTTTCTAGTATAATTTCATGGGCAATCCTTCAGAATTCAGCCATAAATTAGTTTAAAAAATAAATCCTTAAATTACTTGACGAATGGTTATTGCTTTTAATGCACTAAATTAGTTATCTTTTTTAATAATTGTAAATTAAACACAGCTGGCAGACTTATAATTGAATGCTTGGTTAGGTCAACTGTACACCTTTAATGATTGGTTACGTAGGTGGTACGGTATATCAAAATTAGTTTTGTGTATATATATACCGTATGTGGTAGCTATAACTAACACACATTTTTAGTAAAAGTTACTTAAAATTAATCAAAACCTACATGGAAATTATTAACTGCCCAGTTGGGTCAACTGTATGCCCTTGATGATTGGTTAGGTTAAATCATTTCATTAGTTTAAACAAAAATATCATGACAACCTAACGAATCATCAAGGGCAAGGCCAGTGAGAGCTACCACAGGCCCCCCTGTTTACTCTATTTCATTATGAATATTTTTTATGTACATAATAAGCAAACTGATTATATGTCCAAGTCACTATTCAAAACATAGCTACAGTATGAATAAACAACTCAGAAGAAAATGACAATTTTATTTTTCAAATCAATTATATTAATTTTATCACCATACAATTTACAAATGCAGTATCAGTCCATGCCGCAAGACAATTGTTTAGTGCAAGATTTTCATAATTAGAAGTGTACGGTTATTATTATTGACTGTTTCACCAACAGTTTCATAACTTTGTTTCAGTTCTCTCTAGAAGTGGTAAATAATTCTGATGAAGTTTAAAGTATAGGCTAACTGGTTTTCAATTACAATGGTTCCCAGATGTGTCAGTCTGTCTTGGGCATTGGTGGACTGCAGATAATATTTTATGTTTCAGTTTGACTATGATAATCTCTATTTGAACTTAATTTGTTGTGCAAATGTTCCAAAAAAGAACCTACCCTAACCTACACAATCCAATTGGCTAATGCATTTTATTATGAAATTTACATTTTAATCGTATTTTAAGAAATTTGCAAGACAAATGAAGCTTAGATTTGGGTAATTATTGAATGTTTCACCAACACTGGTGTGTTCTGTTCAAATATGACCTTCATATCTCGCCCAAATGAACCGAAACAAAGTTATGAAACTATTCATGAAACATTCAATAATAACCTAGATTTGAATAAAACGCGTCAAATTACACTACAAAAATATTTCTTGCTAGAAATGCAGGTCGTGGCACTTATGCATATGACGCGTTCGGTGGAGAAGAGGCAAACGCAACATTTTCAAATTATGCCACAAAATACAGTTAAAGTTTGTAAACTTTAAACCTTTGTATTTTTCCGGTTTATTGAAATGTATGAATTTGAACACATATTTGAGTAAAATATTGTTATGTAATATGTCGATATAATAAAACGCCAAGAAATTTTACATATTATTTATTGATAGCTTCTGATATTAACTGGTGTAATCCATTATTTGGTCCTCTTCGTCGAATGTTGTATTACCTGCTTCAACTATTTCGGTTTCTTCAGTTCCTTTAACAATCTTGTATAATAGTTCACTGCAGTTGCAGGCATTAGGTCTGATAATTCTTTGAGATTTTATTTTTCCTTAGTTATTGGCAGCAATTGGGAATACTTTGGTTGCAGTTGTCTGCTAGGCTAGATTGAATAAACTGACACTATAGGATTTTTTCCCTTTCTGCAGTCTGATGGGATGGCTATTATCTGGGGGTTGTGCGGTATGCAGTAGATATTACGTAGCCTTCTTTGTGTTGAAAGTCAAATATTAACTTTCTTGCATCTGTAAATTTAGTAGTTGTTGATTTCCTAATGACAATGCACGTTTTTAGCACGTCAAAATCGAGAAAATCAGCCTGTTTCATTTCTACAACTAGGAAGCGCTGCGAAACGGCTGTAGTTATGGCCGTAACATAATCTTTTTTGGTGTAAATAATATTGCTGTAATTATTTTTTATATTGGGCATTGTCGAGTGACCAGAAAGTAGATAGATGTGTTCAATGTGAAGCAATGATGCGGAGTGAATTGCTCTGAGATACATTAAAACCTAAATTTTACCGTGAAAGAGTGCAGACTAACATCTAATTTTTTGCATAGGTAAAGCAAAGGTTTTAAAGGATAATTATACGACAAAAAACTCATTTTTCGAATTTTGTGGCGTTCGCCCCTTCTCCACCGAACGCGTCATATTAACCAAAATTAGAGACATAAATTGGTCCTGGATCTAGTCTCGATAAGTCCGAGTAGCTTCATGTTTTCCAAATGTAATTAATATAATATATATTTCTTACCATTTTGTGGATATTACAACTATAATCTTAGCTCCAATAAAAAATGGAAATAGAAAACGAAGACAATGACACAACAACGGCCTAAAGTAATTTAAGTTAGGGCCGCGAATACAAATTCCTTTTCTTCTTTAGTACAGTTTAGGTAAAAGATTGTTACCATGACGAAGAATAAATGACGTTAACATTACACAGCTCCACTGATTTTTAGGGTACATTTAATATGTATGAAGTATACCTGGTAACTTGAATTACAGATGTACCCATTTAATTTACGTGCAAAGTGGGCGGAGTTAATGTATCCACAGCTTAAGAAGGTTGGAATACAATGAAAAATTAAAGGAATTGGGTATGTTTAGTTTTGAGCATACCTAATTTTAGTGTGCAGTGATAACCAATTTGTGCAGTAAATCAGTAATAATTTCAATTTGTGCAATGATAAATTAGGTTCTGTATCCGATATAGAACCTAATTTATCACTGCACAGATTTTCAATTTATTACTGCACAAATTGAAATTATTACTGCGCAAATTGGTTATTACTGTGCACTAAAATTAGATATGGTTTGAGAGATGTCGTTTGAATAAAGATAAATATAAATGTTCAATTTTTTTTTAGATTTTCATCAAATACGTTTATTCTTTAAAAGGAGTATTATTATTTAGATAATTAAATTCACTATGAGCTTTTTCTCTTGCCTTCCCTGTGACTGAGCATTTATGTTACTAGATGAATGTTCCTTAATTAACTCTTCTAGTCCTATATATATATATATATATATATATATATATATATATATATATATATATATATATATATATACACAAACTCAGAATGGTTCCCTGAGAACATTATATGTTAAACACAGACCGTGCATGGAACAAGGAACTCTTCTGGGAAAATTAAATCCACTATAGTCCGAATAAGTAATGGTAAATGACAAATACCATAGTTTTTCTTTTCATGATTTTAGCCCGACGTGGGCAACGGGTCTCTCGCAAAGAGATCCCATAAATATAGCGAGAGACCGTTGCCCACGTCGGGCTAAAATCATGAAAAAGAAAAAACTATGGTATTTGTCATTTACCATTACTTATTCGGACTATAGTGGATTTAATTTTCCCAGAAGAGTTCCTTGTTCCATGCACGGTCTGTGTTTAACATATATATATATATATATATGATGAAAAAACCACGAAGGAAAAAGAAACACAAAGGGGTGCTCAAGCGCTTTCGTCTAATGACATCCTCAGGAACACTGGAGTGAAAGGACAGATCAAGGCAATATATAGGTTACAAAAATAAACATACATACATAACATTCACATATATATACATATATATATATATATACATATATATATATATATAAATATATACATATATATAGTAAGCATAGAAAAAAAAAAAAAAAATTGTGGGAGGAGCCAACATTTATATGGTCGCAGAAGACTAAAGAAATAAAAATAAATATAAATATAAATTGAGAAAAAATTAATTACAAAATAGTGCCTTAGTGATATATATGTCACAGCCTAAATAATCATAAAGAAATAAACAGGCAAATAAAAAAACCCATAAATACATATACATACATATATATATATATATATATACATATATATACATATATATATATATATATAAAGACACTTTTAGCACTTTGGCCGACCTTCCATATAAATTCAAATGGCTTTTTTATGGAACAGGTCACAAAAGAATAAAGAAATAAAATAAATATAAATATTGTAAGTGGAGTCTACCAATTCAAGCTCAAGAGGAGGTTTTTACAATCGATTTAATAGATGCTGCCAAATTGATATATATGTCACATTATTAAAAATAAAAATTGAAAGATAAATTTTAAGAGAGGCACACCAATTTATAAGGGAAAAATTACCACATAAGCATATTATCGTCAAACGAATACAAAAGTACAAGTAAATATAAATTGGAAAACAAAATGATCCCTAGATGATATATAAAGAACAATAAAATATATATACAACATATTTACGGTATATATACGAAATATAAACGCAATATATACAGAATATATATATATATATATATATGCATAAGGGAAAAAAATTACCAAATTTGTTTTTATAATTATTGTCTGAGAAAACGGTAGGTCGCAAAAGAATAAAGAAATAAAAATAAATATAACTTGAAAAAATTACAAATAATACACGTACACATATATACCCGCATACCCAAATATATATATACATATACACACATATATACAAACACACACACACACACCCACACATATACACATATATATATATATACAAGCTTGACCTTCACGAAATGAGAAATCATCCCGCAGAACCTTTGTGAGGTTGTAAGGTAAGGTAAGGTACATACACATATACATATATATATATATATATATTTAACTGCATACATACATACATACATACATATACACACATACATACATACATAAAACACATATACATACAAACACATTTAACTGCAATGACCACACACATACGCACATACACATACATACATACACATACACTCATACAGCAAAAAATTGACAAATAAAATTGTAAGGGAAACAACAGACAAAAACAAATTTTTTACCAAAGATTTAACAACCTGCCCTTTTTGTTTAAATCCATTCTGAAGGAATTCAGAGCAACGGGATCAAGTTGAAACAGACCTTTACTCATGTTAAGGTTATTTGTAAGTTGAATTATAGCCGACTCAAGAATATTTCTATTAACAATGTTGCTAGAGTGAAACAAAACTGAAACATTATTCCAATCAATACAATGGGATAACTCTGACAAATGGACAAAAAGGGCACTAGACAACTGTCCCGTTCTAACGGAATATTGATGCTGTTTTACACGCGTTTGCAAATCCTTTCCCGTCTGACCTATGTAAAAGGAATCACATTGCTTACACCCAATTTTATAGATAATGCCTAAATTATTGGTAGGGCTATTTTTTACTATGATGTTTTTCACAATATTGTTATATGAAAAAACTACACTGATATCCAAAAGTTTAAGTACATTAGCAATGCCTAAGAAGCCCGGGAAAAATGGAAGTACTAAAATATTCTTTGACAAGGTGCGAGTGTTATTATTCACACGATAGAAGGTTCGTTTAGCCTTATTAAGACAAGATTCCATGAACGCAGATGGGTAACACAACTCACTTCCAATACCGTTGATATTTTCCAATTCGGCATCGATGTATTCAGGACTGGCGATCCTAAGAGCGCGGAGAAACATTGAGGAAAATATGGCCTTTTTAATAGGGGTGTCATGTCCAGAGTAAAAGTGTACGTAGGACAAATTGTTTGTTTTTTTCCGATATATACTAAACTTAAAACCCGGGCTATCCCTATGAACACGCACATCCAAAAACGGGATTGAGTTGTCTTGTTCCACTTCTAAAGTAAATTTAATGGAGGGGACTTGGTCATTTAACTGAAGGAGGAAGTCATCCAGGTCACGATTCATGGGCCAGATACACAAAATATCGTCGACGTACCGCAACCAAGGGATGCCAACCCCCAGGATTCTCGGAATGTAAGTAATTTCAAAAAACTCCATATAAATATTGGAGAGAAGGGGCGACAAAGGGTTGCCCATGGCCACCAAAAACTTGTGATAATGCTCGCCCCTTCTCTCCAATATTTATATGGAGTTTTTGAAATTACTTACATTCCGAGAATCCTGGGGGTTGGCATCCCTTGGTTGCGGTACGTCGACGATATTTTGTGTATCTGGCCCATGAATCGTGACCTGGATGACTTCCTCCTTCAGTTAAATGACCAAGTCCCCTCCATTAAATTTACTTTAGAAGTGGAACAAGACAACTCAATCCCGTTTTTGGATGTGCGTGTTCATAGGGATAGCCCGGGTTTTAAGTTTAGTATATATCGGAAAAAACAAACAATTTGTCCTACGTACACTTTTACTCTGGACATGACACCCCTATTAAAAAGGCCATTTTCCTCAATGTTTCTCCGCGCTCTTAGGATCGCCAGTCCTGAATACATCGATGCCGAATTGGAAAATATCAACGGTATTGGAAGTGAGTTGTGTTACCCATCTGCGTTCATGGAATCTTGTCTTAATAAGGCTAAACGAACCTTCTATCGTGTGAATAATAACACTCGCACCTTGTCAAAGAATATTTTAGTACTTCCATTTTTCCCGGGCTTCTTAGGCATTGCTAATGTACTTAAACTTTTGGATATCAGTGTAGTTTTTTCATATAACAATATTGTGAAAAACATCATAGTAAAAAATAGCCCTACCAATAATTTAGGCATTATCTATAAAATTGGGTGTAAGCAATGTGATTCCTTTTACATAGGTCAGACGGGAAAGGATTTGCAAACGCGTGTAAAACAGCATCAATATTCCGTTAGAACGGGACAGTTGTCTAGTGCCCTTTTTGTCCATTTGTCAGAGTTATCCCATTGTATTGATTGGAATAATGTTTCAGTTTTGTTTCACTCTAGCAACATTGTTAATAGAAATATTCTTGAGTCGGCTATAATTCAACTTACAAATAACCTTAACATGAGTAAAGGTCTGTTTCAACTTGATCCCGTTGCTCTGAATTCCTTCAGAATGGATTTAAACAAAAAGGGCAGGTTGTTAAATCTTTGGTAAAAAATTTGTTTTTGTCTGTTGTTTCCCTTACAATTTTATTTGTCAATTTTTTGCTGTATGAGTGTATGTGTATGTATGTATGTGTATGTGCGTATGTGTGTGGTCATTGCAGTTAAATGTGTTTGTATGTATATGTGTTATATGTATGTATGTATGTGTGTATATGTATGTATGTATGTATGTATGCAGTTAAATATATATATATATATATATGTATATGTGTATGTACCTTACCTTACCTTACAACCTCACAAAGGTTCTGCGGGATGATTTCTCATTTCGTGAAGGTCAAGCTTGTATATATATATATGTGTATATGTGTGGGTGTGTGTGTGTGTGTTTGTATATATGTGTGTATATGTATATATATTTGGGTATGCGGGTATATATGTGTACGTGTATTATTTGTAATTTTTTCAAGTTATATTTATTTTTATTTCTTTATTCTTTTGCGACCTACCGTTTTCTCAGACAATAATTATAAAAACAAATTTGGTTTTTTTCCCTTATGCATATATATATATATATATATATTCTGTATATATTGCGTTTATATTTCGTATATATACCGTAAATATGTTGTATATATATTTTATTGTTCTTTATATATCATCTAGGGATCATTTTGTTTTCCAATTTATATTTACTTGTACTTTTGTATTCGTTTGTGACGATAATATGCTTATGTGGTAATTTTTCCCTTATAAATTGGTGTGCCTCTCTTAAAATTTATCTTTCAATTTTTATTTTTTAATAATGTGACATATATATCAATTTGGCAGCATCTATTAAATCGATTGTAAAACCTCCCTCTTGAGCTTGAATTGGTAGACTCCACTTACAATATTTATATTTATTTTTATTTCTTTATTCTTTTGTGACCTGTTCCATAAAAAAGCCATTTGAATTTATATGGAAGGTCGGCCAAAGTGCTAAAAGTGTCTTTATTATATATATATATATGTATATATATGTATATATATATATATATATATGTATGTATATGTATTTATGGGTTTTTTTATTTGCCTGTTTATTTCTTTATGATTATTTAGGCTGTGACATATATATCACTAAGGCACTATTTTGTAATTAATTTTTTTCTCAATTTATATTTATATTTATTTTTATTTCTTTAGTCTTCTGTGACCATATAAATGTTGGCTCCTCCCACAATTTTTTTTTTTTTTTTTCTATGCTTACTATATATATGTATATATTTATATAATATATATATATGTATATATATATATATGTATATATATGTGAATGTGTATGTATGTATGTTTATTTTTGTAACCTATATATTGCCTTGATCTGTCCTTTCACTCCAGTGTTCCTGAGGATGTCATTAGACGAAAGCGCTTGAGCACCCTTTGTGTTTCTTTTTCCTTCGTGGTTTTATTCATCATAAATACTTTTCACGTGTCACTTTCGTGAAATAATTTTTCATTATATATATATATACAGGGTGTCCCGTAAGTCTGGACCCATAGGGATTTATAATATATTTTTTTATTATGTTATTATTATTAATTTTATTATTATTATTTTTTATTATGATTTTTATTTGTGGGGCCACTTGAAAGCCAAAGTGTACGAGGTCAAACTTCAGAACATTTTCCACCTTAAAGCACGCATTGTGGAGGCGTGTCAAGAAATTTCTGCGACTGTGATTCAGAAAGTGCTGTCGCAGTGGAGATTGCGTCTTCAACTATGTGTGCGACACAACGGCGGACACTTTGAACAGATTATGTAATAAATTTTTGGACTATTTTGTAATTTTATTATTTTTCCCTATGGGTCCAGACTTACGGGACACCATATATATATATATATATATATATATATACTCGCTCTTGAGCAGAAAGTGATGGTGGTAACAACTACGCTACGGCAGGACGAAAGTTAATGCAACCTGTGGTTAATATGTTTCTGGTCACATGACCTGAACTTTTGGTCAAAAATACATTTTTCTGAGTTAATATTACCCGCTCTTTTCAAATCTGTTAGTTATTTTTTGTGCAAACTATTGTAGAAAATAATAATACCAATAATAATAATATAAATATAGTCAGGGTGGTATGACGTCATGCTACTCTGCGACTTAATTAGTTTGTTGGTTTCTGTTCTGGCTATTTTTTTTTCTAATTGGATTCAGTTTGGTGGTGTTTGTGATAGAATTATGACGTGCCGTTCGTGTGGTTTCGACTTTGAGAACTTGATTCGTCATGTGCCCTGGATGAAGACAAAGCATTGGATGTTTTTATCAATTACGGCGTTATTTTCTCATCCTTAACTTCCCCGAAATGTGATAGTGAGTGCCTAATACGAAAAGATCAGAAGATATTTAGATGAAATAAGTCAAATAACCAATATTAACCTGTTAGGTTAATTGAATGCCCGGTTAGGTCAACTGAATGCCTGGTTAGGTTAATTGAATACCCGGTTAGGTCACCTGTACGCCCTTGATGATTGGTTAGGTTAAGTCGTGATATTTTCGGTAGTTTAAACGAAAATGATGAGAGCAAACTTTTCTGGTTAATTTTGAAGTGTTTTGCACGTTTCCTGTGGTAATGTGTCGTTTACGAGATCTTGTAACATGAACATGTTAGGTTATGCTTTATTGTATAAAATGTAGTCAAAAATACATTTTTCAAGTGTATTTTGGTGTGCTTTGTTCGAATATGACCTTCATTTCTTGTGCAAATGAACAGAAATATAATTGTCATTGCATGGCCCAAACACGTATTTCTGTTCATTTGCACAAGAAATGAAGGTCATATTTGAACAGAGCACACCAAAATACACTTGAAAAATGTATTTTTGACCAAAGGTTCAGGTCATGTGGTCAGCAACATAATTACCCAACCTGTTATATATTTAAGCAACCGAAGAAACGCATAACACTTTCGCACCAAGAGGTTATTTACGTATGAACCCATAGTCTATGATTAACTCTTCCCGTCTTCCGCACTTGAGGCAATAATTAGCGTCTCATCCAAATTGTCCGGTGCAACGCTGAGGTCCCAAAGATGGAATATCATGCGTTTCCTCGGTTTTTTAAATATATAACAGATTGTAATAATTTCTATCCGGTCATATAGCTCATGGGTAGTGCCCTCACCTTCTATTCAAAATGTGGTGGATCAAATCATGGTGGAAGTAATTTTTAATTATGTAAAATCGTGCTCATTCATGCATGATATAGTATATATATATATATATATATATATATATATATATAACATTTCACAAAGCCAAGTTCCTTGGAACTTGTTACAAAGATCCTGATTGGTCGAAATTGGTTACGTGGTGGGAAATAACTAACTAACCAATCTAAAACGACCACCTAACCTACTGTACTCTGGTCTCCGTGAAACTTAATATTTGCCATATATAATATATATATATATATATATATATATATATGCGAAGAACGACGCTTTTTAGAAGAGTGTCCGCAGAGGAGGAGATAAAACGAGCAATGAAAAATGAGGCACTTCCCGGGAATCGAACGCGGGATCATCCGGTTGCCGGTCAGATATGCTCATTGCTCGTTTCTCTCCTCCTCTTGTTCGGACACTCTTCTAAACAAGCGTCGTTCTTTGTATTAATTATACTGTGTGTCATTTGCAGTTAAAAGATGTGTGTGTGTGTGTGTGTATATATATATACGGCATGAGAAGGTGCCCCCTCAAAGGGCATTCGATTCCGCTCGTACGTAGCAGAATTACGGGTTCTGATTCCTGGAGGTTCTTGGTGTAATAGTTAGCATATTTGATCGGCAATCGGATGATCCCGGGTTCGATTCCCGGGAGGTGCTTCATTTTTCATTGCTCGTTTTCTCTCCCCCTCTTGTACGGACACTCTTCTAAATAAGGGTCGTTCTTTGCATTAATTATACTGTGTCGTTTGCAGTTAAAAAATGTGTGTGTATATATATAATATATATATATATATATATATATGATGAAAATAACCACGAAGGAAAAAGGAAAGAGAATGGTGCTCAAGCGCTTTCGTCTAATGACATCCTCAGGAACATTGAAATAAATAACAAGTTCGAGACTATATATAGGTCACAAAAAATAAATATATTAAAAAATGAAAATTGTAGGAGGAGCATTCAAATTTATAAGGAAAAGCTACCAGAGTTTTAGCACTTTGCCCCTCTTGTCCAAATCCGTTCTGAACTAATTCAAAACAACAGGATCAAGCGAAAAAAGTCCCTGGCTAATGTTGAAATTATTTGCAAGTTGAATAATGGCAGACTCAAGAATATTTCTATTAACAATAGTGCTTGAGTGAAACAAAATTGAAGCATTATTGCAATCAATACAGTGGGATAACTCTAACAAATGGACGAAAAGGGCACTGGACGACTGTCCCGTTCTAACGGAATGTTGATGCTGTTTTACACGCGTGTGCAAATCCTTTCCCGTCTGTCCAGTGTAAAAGGAATCAAATATATATATATATATATATTTCTTTAAATTGGGATTGTTTAACATCCTTCGCAACATCTAAGGTCATATGACGGAGGGGACCTACAGCTTTACGTGGGATCCGAACCACGGGTCGCTACATAATCTGGGCGCAGAGGACAGTCTCCCATACAACTACTACTCAGACCCAATGTCGCTTAACTTCGCTGATCTCCGGGAAGTGGTGTTGCGACATCGGCCACGACGTAGCCCATGTGTGTGTTCTTATTTTTGGAACTATAAAACCAAACGGGAAATTACTAAAGCTTCAAAAATTATGAAAAATGGCGTGATGACGTCCTAAATTCGTTTTAGTTACAAGCACATTAGCAACAACTCGGTTTCATTTTTACATGTGCAAAATTTAGCCCTCATCAGGATTTGAATCCGGGCCCTCCCTTTGACTCAGAGACGCGGGCGTTGACCATTCGGTTACAACACGATAATCGTAAACAATAACCTCGGTACATTTGATCACCCGAAGGAAACCTGACGAATCCTGAGTAGTATAGCCGAAAAAGGGGAGAGTGCAAGAATGTTGCAAGTGATTACGTAATGTTGCAAAGGGGGGTGGGGGTGTTGAAAAAAAAATAAAAAAAAGAAACAAAAGAAAAAAAGAGTACTGGCCTTTGTTGCCAACCGGGGTTGCAAGGGGCATGCAACTTGGAGGCGGAGTTCTCCCCCAAGCTATTCCCCCCAAAGGGCCAGAAAGGAGGAGAGGTGTTCACCTGGCAGGAGCCAAGTGCATATTAAGACTTCAGCCGAGTAGGCGTTGTTTTATAGGCTCCTAATCAGCCAGTTGGCTGAGCCAAGTGGGGAGGGGTACACCTGAAGGAGAGAGAGAGAGAGACACCTGAAGGAGAGAGAGAGAGACACCTGAAGGAGAGAGAGAGAGAGAGAGAGAGAGTAGTGGCCTTTGATTGCAAGGCATGCAACTTGGAGGCGGAGTTCTCCCCCAAGTTATTTTCGTTTACCTAACCTAAGAGGCCTCTATGGGGTTTTCCCAAAGGGCCAGAAAGAGAAGGACAGAGGTCCTTGCTCGGCTGGGAGCCGAGCTTGAATGACTCCGTCAGTCGTCTCTCGGTCTTTTATAAACCTCTATTCTGGCTGAGTTGCCAGATAGCGCCATGTATTCAGTTGCTGAGTTGCCAGATCACGCCGTGTATTCAGTTGCTGAGTTGCCAGATCGCACCATGTATGCAGTTGCTGAGTTGCCAGATCATGCCATGTATTCGGGTGCTGAGTTGCCAGATCGCACCATGTATTCCAGATAGCGTCATGTATTCCAGATAACAAAAACCATATATTAATCATCCATTTAAATAGTGTACCACAATTGAATCCAATTAAATTCTGTTTATTAAATAAATAATTTTTGCACACTTAATTTTTATTATAAATATTTGAACAACGAAACAATATGAAAATTTACGAAACAATTCAATTAAAAGTTGAAATTATCCAAAACACAATCCGCTATAACGGGGTCGGACGACATGAGAGATCTTCCTTCCAGACCGCTCTTGATATATATATATATATATATATATATATATATATATAATAAACGAATTAACAACTCGTGCACACACAACACACACACACACACACACACGAGGAAAAGGCAGAAACTAGGTCATTTCAAATCGTGTCCCTAGAGACCTTTTCGGCCGAGGGTTAATCCTTCGTCCAAGATATTCGAGCAAAAACGCCTTTCACATCAATTCTTATTATCATTATTATTATTATTATTATTATTTCTACAATGAAAATATTTATATTTACGCGTAATTTGTATGGGGTCATATTCTTATAACTACATCTTAACTGCTTAAATCAATCACCTTTCACATCAATTCTTATTATCATTATTATTATTATTATTATTTCTACAATGAAAATATTTTATATTTACGCGTAACTTAGACCCACAGTTTAACGTGGAAACTGAATGTTTTTTTTTTTAAATATAATTAGGCTATATTTCTTTATATCCTCGACCCTCCTCCCTCATTCCCCCAAACCCCCCACCCATCTGTACTTGTATATAATAAACTCAATCCCTGATAAGCCTCCCTTCACTCTCCTCTCTCTCTCTCTCGTCCCTCTTCACTCCAAATCTTAACTTTTCACACACACAGACACACACACACACACACGCCCCGGAAACCAATGCATTTTTCATCTCTCCGTGGAGCAGAACGAATCACACGTGCTCGCCTTGATGAATTTAATGTTAATGAAATCGTCAAGTAGAATATTATGGTCTATTACATCAATCACCTTTCACAAATCCACCGCCAATACCCTCAATTTAGTAATAATAACAACTATCTCTCATACACTATATATATATAATATAAATGGACTTTCACCGAATTAAAACAAATCACTAAGCAGTTAAAAGTTCGCTCTATTATCATATTCACAAATCTACACACACACACACACACACACACACACACACACGCCTGTATATATTATGAAAATCAGGAAAAATACCAAACGTATATTAATTCAAATGATGCTAAACGTATATTATAAGAAATTAATAGTTATATTTTTAAGTCCGAAATTCTCGAATTTAAAGGCACTCTTTTTATATTTTCCATTCATGGTCCGGCATGCCGATTAATATCCTTTTAGGAAGATTTCCCATATGTGTGTCTATTTTGTTTTGGTAAGCCTTTTAAAAACAAAAAATATTACGCTCTTTTCACCTTAAAGTGTCGATGACGGGGATGAAATAAAAGGTAGGACGCGAGCCTACATTTGTCAAATTAGCTCAGACGAAATACACACACAAATCTTTCAACCCTTATATATATATGAAATGAATGAATAAAAATGGAAAGGTATATTATTATCATTATTATTATTATCGTGCATTTTTCAAAATTAACACACAGATTTTCGTCAGAGGAAGATATGGTAAATAATCCAAAACGCACGTTCGCCGTCCCTCATAGTATCTCGTTTGGCCGAAATAAAATCAAAACAATCGATCGTATTCGCAAATCTACACACACACAAACACACACACACACACACGAGGAAAGGGTTTCCGACAATCTGGGTCATTTCGAAGAACACCTGTTTCTTCCAGACCGTTCCTGATAAATCTCTCTACATTCGTCAAAAAATATTACCCCGCCCCATTCCCCCACGTGTGTGTGTGTGTGTGTATATATATATATATATATATATATATAAATTGAATTTCGCCGTGGCACACCATGTTTGGCAAGCGCTTTAGTGGAGAAAGCCTTATTTACTGATGCATATTATATCTATCGGGCAAATAACTTTTAATTCAATCACTGATTGCCCCTCTAAAATCGTAACAATACAAATTATTAAGTAGAATATTATGATCTATTACATCAAACACCTTACTCAAATCCACCGCCAATACCCTCAATTTAGTAATAATAACAATTATCTCTCATACACTATATATACATATATATATATATATAGAGAGAGAGAGAGAGAGAGAGAGTTTTGCTCATTAATAAATATTAATCAGCGAAAGAAATAAGGTAGGCAAACATGAGAGTACTAACAAATAAATATATATATATATATATATTATAATATATATATATATATAGAGAGAGAGAGAGAGAGAGAGAGAGAGAGAGAGAGAGAGAGTTTTGCTTATAATAAATATTAATCAGCGAAAGAAATAAGGTAGGCAAACATGAAAGTACTAACAAATATATATACATATATATATATATATATATATATATATATATATATAGAAAGAGAGCGAGAGTTTTGTTCAAATAAAGGAATCGATTGGTGGTAAACCGAAGCGTACCATTTTTAGGTAAAAAAAAAATTGTGAAAAATTACTAATAACATGTAAGTAAAAATAAAAACCGGAAACTATAAAAAATCTATTAAACCATTCCTAAAATTAATTGCTTTACTCCATTTATAATGAAAAGGTACGACTTGGGATGTCATTCGACTACTGAGAGTTATTAGCAATGAAGTTCAGTAAAGAATACCGCAGCTAATATGTATCACATTTCTGAGAAAGTCGAAAACCATACCCATATTATGTTATATCAGTCAGGGTGAGTCTTCTGCCACGTCAGGCGTACGCTAGGTTAGGCGGTAGAGCAATTTCCCCATGTCATCAACCTTCGGACAGTGAGGGATCGTTGGGCGTGATTTCCGACTTTTCCAAAAAATATGTGGCCGTAAAATTACCTACTGTACTTACCCCTACCATACCTCTTTGTTTAGGAGTGTATCGTACTTACTGATATCATGCAGGGATGACATTTTCTGATTTACATCATTGGTAAACTTAGTCTTTTGTATGTTAACGATTTTTAGAAAACGTTTTGTACATTCCCTTACACAAAAGGTCTTCCTTCGGATCTTTTCCGTTTGGGGGCTGTATATTTCCTATATATATATATATATATATATATATATATATATATAGTGTGTGTGTGTGTGTGTGTGTGCCGAGAACATTATAGCAACGCTCCTGGAAATCTTTTTCGCGATATAATTTACATGGTCAATCCATTACAGATTCTTGTCTAGCATTACACTAAGAAATTATGTTACAGTGCACTCCTTTATGACGATTTCATTAACATTAAATTCATCATGATAAACATTTCTTATAAACTTGCATAAACTAGATTTATTTGAATTACTGGTATTTAGAAAGAGTTTATTGATATGGCTATTTCTTTGTGCGCCTTAGCTGTATTTACATTTTCCATAAGATTAAAAATAGTCACTTCCATTGTTCTATTAATACAGATTCGAGTGAAGGAAATGCCGAGGCAGAGAAGATAATCTGAACTAGAATCCTTTCAAAAGTTCTCAATCAAGGAGGGCACGTGTGATTCGTTCTGCTCCACGGAGATGAAAAATGCATTGGTTTCCGGGATGTGTGTGTGTGTGTGTGTGTGTGTGTGTGTGGATACGATCGAATGTTTTGGATTTAGTTCGGCGAAACGAGATACTATATCAAATATTTAATGTGAAATAGATATAGACTAAATTTATTTCTTAATTTGGACTGCATCAAGCCAAAAGCTGAAAAGTTCTCAACTGTAGCATTAAATTCGACTAATAATTTTCTTTTTCATGCACAGTTGAAAACAATGATTTTCCATTTCAAAACTGACTAAGAAAATATATATATATATATATATATCTTATGCTGTGCAAATTTGATGAATTGCACTTATTTTAATAAAAATATATTTCCTGTTTTGGCTATAATGTACTTTTTTTAATAAAATATATTTTCCTGTTTTGAGCATAATGTAAGGGGAAATATCACGCAAAATATATTTAAATACATTTCAATAATAATTATATATATATATATATAGTGTATGAGAGATAGTTGTTATTATTACTAAATTGAGGGTATTGGCGGTGGATTTGAGTAAGGTGATTGATGTAATAGACCATAATATTCTACTTGACGATTTCATTAACATTAAATTCATCAAGGCGAGCACGTGTGATTCGTTCTGCTCCACGGAGAGATGAAAAATGCATTGGTTTCCGGGGCGTGTGTGTGTGTGTGTGTGTGTGTGTGTATGTGTGTCTGTGAAAAGTTAAGATTTGGAGTGAAGGGGGACGAGAGAGAGAGAGAGGAGAGTGAAGGGAGGCTTATCAGGGATTGAGTTTATAATATATATACAAGTACAGATGGGTGGGGGG
Organism: Bathynomus jamesi; assembly: GCA_023014485.1. Classification (NCBI taxonomy): domain Eukaryota; kingdom Metazoa; phylum Arthropoda; class Malacostraca; order Isopoda; family Cirolanidae; genus Bathynomus; species Bathynomus jamesi. Next base: position 54,256 of record JAJOZX010008527.1, read on the forward strand.
TTTGGGGGAATGAGGGAGGAGGGTCGAGGATATAAAGAAATATAGCCTAATTATATTTTTAAAAAAACATTCAGTTTCCACGTTAAACTGTGGGTCTAAGTTACGCGTAAATATAAAATATTTTCATTGTAGAAATAATAATAATAATAATAATGATAATAAGAATTGATGTGAAAGGTGATTGATTTAAGCAGTTAAGATGTAGTTATAAGAATATGACCCCATACAAATTACGCGTAAATATAAAATATTTTCATTGTAGAAATAATAATAATATAATGATAATAAGAATTGATGTGAAAGGCGTTTTTGCTCGAATATCTTATAACTACATCTTAACTGCTTAAATCAATCACCTTTCACATCAATTCTTATTATCATTATTATTATTATTATTATTTCTACAATGAAATATTTTATATTTACGCGTAACTTAGACCCACAGTTTAACGTGGAAACTGAATGTTTTTTTAAAAAATATAATTAGGCTATATTTCTTTATATCCTCGACCCTCCTCCCTCATTCCCCCAAACCCCCCACCCATCTGTACTTGTATATATATAATAAACTCAATCCCTGATAAGCCTCCCTTCACTCTCCTCTCTCTCTCTCTCTCGTCCCCCTTCACTCCAAATCTTAACTTTTCACAGACACACATACACACACACACACACACACACACCCCGGAAACCAATGCATTTTTCATCTCTCCGTGGAGCAGAACGAATCACACGTGCTCGCCTTGATGAATTTAATGTTAATGAAATCGTCAAGTAGAATATTATGGTCTATTACATCAATCACCTAACTCAAATCCACCGCCAATACCCTCAATTTAGTAATAATAACAACTATCTCTCATACACTATATATATATATATAATTATTATTGAAATGTATTTAAATATATTTTGCGTGATATTTCCCCTTACATTATGCTCAAAACAGGAAAATATATTTTATTAAAAAAAGTACATTATAGCCAAAACAGGAAATATATTTTTATTAAAATAAGTGCAATTCATCAAATTTGCACAGCATAAGATATATATATATATATATATATATATATATATATTATTTTCTTAGTCAGTTTTGAAATGGAAAATCATTGTTTTCAACTGTGTATGAAAAAGAAAATTATTAGTCGAATTTAATGCTACAGTTGAGAACTTTTCAGCTTTTGGCTTGATGCAGTCCAAATTAAGAAATAAATTTAGTCTATATCTATTTCACATTAAATATTTGATATAGTATCTCGTTTCGCCGAACTAAATCCAAAACATTCGATCGTATCCACACACACACACACATCCCGGAAACCAATGCATTTTTCATCTCCGTGGAGCAGAACGAATCACACGTGCCCGCCTTGATTGAGAACTTTTGAAAGGATTCTAGTTCAGATTATCTTCTCTGCCTCGGCATTTCCTTCACTCGAATCTGTATTAATAGAACAATGGAAGTTACTATTTTTAATCTTATGGAAAATGTAAATACAGCTAAGGCGCACAAAGAAATAGCCATATCAATAAACTCTTCCTAAATACCAGTAATTCAAATAAATCTAGTTTATGCAAGTTTATAAGAAATGTATATCATGATGAATTTAATGTTAATGAAATCGTCATAAAGGAGTGCACTGTAACATAATTTCTTAGTGTAATGCTAGACAAGAATCTGTAATGGATTGACCATGTAAATTATATCGCGAAAAAGATTTCCAGGAGCGTTGCTATAATGTTCTCGGCACACACACACACACACACACTATATATATATATATATACCGATTTTCATTAAAATTCGCTGCTAGCCCCCAAACGGAAAAGATCCGAAGGAAGACCTTTTGTTTAAGGGAATGTACAAAACGTTTTCTAAAAATTGTTAACATACAAAAGACTAAGTTTACCAATGATGTAAATCAGAAAATGTCATCCCTGCATGATATCAGTAAGTACGATACACTCCTAAACAAAGAGGTATGGTAGGGGTAAGTACAGTAGGTAATTTTACGGCCACATATTTTTTGGAAAAGTCGGAAATCACGCCCAACGATCCCTGACTGTCCGAAGGTTGATGACATGGGGAAATTGCTCTACCGCCTAACCTAGCGTACGCCTGACGTGGCAGAAGACTCACCCTGACTGATATAACATAACATGGGTATGGTTTTCGACTTTCTCAGAAATATGATACATATTAGCTGCGGTATTCTTTACTGAACTTCATTGCTAATAACTCTCAGTAGTCGAATGACATCCCAAGTCGTACCTTTTCATTATAAATGGAGTAAAGCAATTAATTTTAGATATGGTTTAATAGATTTTTTATAGTTTCCGGTTTTTATTTTTACTCACATGTTATTAGCAATTTTTCACAATTTTTTTTTACCTAAAAATGGTACGCTTCGGTTTACCACCAATGGATTCCTTTATTTGAACAAAACTCTCGCTCTCTTTCTATATATATATATATATATATATTTGTTAGTATTCTCATGTTTGCCTACCTTATTTATTTCGCTGATTAATTTTATTAATGAGCAAAACTATCTCTCTCTCTCTCTCTCTCTCTCTCTCTATATATATATTATATATATATAGTGTATGAGAGATAATTGTTATTATTACTAAATTGAGGGTATTGGCGGTGGATTTGAGTAAGGTGTTTGATGTAATAGATCATAATATTCTACTTAATAATTTGTATTGTTACGGTTTTAGAGGCCAATCAGTGATTGAATTAAAAGTTATTTGCCCGATAGATATAATATGCATCAGTAAATAAGGCTTTCTCCACTAAGCGCTTGCCAAACATGGTGTGCCACGGCGAAATTCAATTTATATATATATTATATATATATATATATATATATATATATATATAAACACACACACACACACACACACACACGTGGGGGAATGGGGCGGGGTAATATTTTTTGACGAATGTAGAGAGATTTATCAGGAACGGTCTGGAAGAAACAGGTGTTCTTCGAAATGACCCAGATTGTCGGAAACCCTTTCCTCGTGTGTGTGTGTGTGTGTGTGGTGTGTGTGTGTAGATTTGCGAATACGATCGATTGTTTTGATTTTATTTCGGCGAAACGAGATACTATGAGGGAGGGCGAACGTGCGTTTTGGATTATTTACCATATCTTCCTCTGACGAAAATCTGTGTGTTAATTTTGAAAAATGCACGATAATAATAATAATGATGATAATAATATACCTTTCCATTT
>JAJOZX010008527.1:62500-110000 GCA_023014485.1 Bathynomus jamesi
CCCGTGGCTTCTACGCCCGCGAGTTTTGGGTATGGATTTTTTCTATAAGCGGTCAAATTAAAGTTATTTTTTGGCATTTGACCTGGTGTTAACCTAGGTTAAGGTTAAGGTTTCATTCACAGTAATTTAATCCAGACTCATAGTCATACATTAATCTAGAACCCGAGTTAAATCCCTTATTTTGTTTTGTTTATTCCTATGCGGCTATTATTACCCATTTGCGCTTGACCATAAATAGTTACATGCCCGGTAAAACTGCGATACAGAAGCATATATATATATATATATATATATATTTAAATCACAGATTAACTAATGGAGCCATGGACACCCCCGAGCCAGTCAGGGAAATACGGAGGGAAGGGGATGCAGTGACGAACCGCTGTAAGTAATGTATTCGGATCGATCTAGTCTTCCTTTTAAAGATTTATTTACCGGTTAGTGGTTCATTTGGATGAAAGACGTAAAAACAAAGCCGACGTTTACCTAGTTGGTCTACGGTCACATTATAACACGCAAATAATTTCATATAAAATTTTTGGTACTATCCTGTTATCTCCCCACCAAGTTTTAATATGGTTAATTAAATGCCTGGTTTAGTCAACTGTACGCCCTTGACGATTGGTTAGGTTAAGTCGTGATATTTTCGTTAGTTTTAACGAACATATCAAGACTTAACCTAACCAATCGTTGACCTAACCTGGCATTCAATTAACCATATTAAAACTTGGTAGGGAGATAATAGGGTAGTACCAAATTTTTTTTACAGAAATTTTTAAGCCAATAAGACCTTAACATTCATTTTAAGCTCACGAACCAGTTAGAGTTTGAGTGCAGCTTCACAAATTTGGTCTCACTGGCTTTGGCTGTGAAGCTCAAAATTTTGATGTCCGTGGTGTTTTTGTAAATTCATTGACTAACTAGCTTTTCCTCCCTTTCACTAAAGTGTATGAAATTTTGTGCAATCGTGACCTGACTTGATATAGGTAGGCCTTGCTAAAACGGTACAACAGAACAACCAACCAATCAAGAGATTAACTTTTATCATTGTATAATCTCTATTTAAATCCCATAAAACATTAAACAAATTTATCACTGAAAATTTATTAAATTTTCAGTATGTCTTTAATTTTATTTAGTTATCCCGTAAATTTAAAAAACAACAAGACAATTGCATACATTTCATTGTAAATAAAATAAATATAAATACTGAGTGAATGCAAAAATCAATTAAACAAATTTATATCACATTCTAAATGTTAGTTTTCGACGTACAGCCATTTATTGAAAGAAATTTTTCACTCTATTCCTTCAACCGAACTCAAGTGTACAAGGTTTTTTTTGGAAGAAGATGATTTACACCTCTTTCTCAATATTATGGATGCGAGTGATGAATGAGAAGAATTGTGTGGTGTGAGATTACAATATTTTTGACGAGCTTAAAATGCCAACTAAAATAATTATCAGCCTAGGATCAGAATTTATTTTTTTGCCATAATTAAGGGAGATCAAAAATAGTTCATTAACTTTTGTGAACATTCACATGCAAAGGATACTAAAATTTTAACTTTAATAATTTATAGTATATAAATATACAGGGAATAGAGTATAATAATGTAGTATTAATTACTAGTCGAGAATCCAGTTTTTTTGTTTGTTTAATGTGCATAGTGCCGACGCATTTTTTTCAAATCAATAACATATAAATTTTGTTTCGTTATCCTTAAAATCTGTTTTCTGTAAATATTGGTATAAGAAATAGCCCTAACTCAACAAGATTTATTATTATTATTATTTACAAATTTCATGTTTTATCGGTGACCTAAAAAAGTAATTAATATATATTAATTAATTTTGTATAAATTGTAAAACAATTAAGTTGAATTGAGAGAAGACTGGATTAACCTCTTAAGCGTCAATTTTTACACTTTTACACGCACCGATGGACTAACTCGTCGTAACGCTTAAGAGGTTATACAAAACAATTCTACATAATATGACAGTAACTTTTTTCTTGGAAAAGTGAAAATACAAAATTGGTGTTGTCACTTCAGTTTAAGAAATATTTGGCAGTGGTATAATCAGGCGTAATTTTATCCTGAAGATTCACTGTGATATATATATATATATATAATTATACAAAGCTGGGCACAAACCGTTAATCCGTTAATCGTTAATTAACGAAGTTAACTTTTTCGTTAACGATTTAACTTTTAAGTTAACTTTGAAAATCATTATCGGACTAATTAACTTCCGTTATATTTAACTTCCGTTAACTCAAGTCCGTTAACTCAAGTCCTGAACACAATCCTGGAGACGAAGAGGCCTGCTCTCCACAGAGTCATGACCCAGCTGAAGGTCAACAGCTTCAAAGACCAGGATGTCGACTTAATGAAAGAGTATGTCAAGGTAATATATTTATAAATTAATAATAAACTAGCGGGACTCGTGGAAATTCCACGATTTATTTTTTCCTGGTTACAATTAAATGCAGGACCTTGATACAATAATAGCGTTGTTTACGTAAACGTTTAAGAATACAATTATTCCAACTATATTTATTTATTGCAATAAAGTTATATTTTTCTTAACACCAGCCAGTAGATACGTTTTAGTTTTGCTCATTCAATTATCGTTATATTACTGAGTAAAATACAGCAGAATAATATTGCAGAATAATACAAATTTGAATTTCTACAATTTACTAATTCTCCATTGTTTTATTTCCAGATCATGTCACATGTGGCCAAAGCACTCGACAAGATCCAGGGGGAGGAACAAGCCTACCTTGGGACTGCTGCCAACAGTTTGCTGCGACAATCTTCAGGCTTAAGGACTTGAAGTCCAAGGGCCTCGTCTACTGCAGCGCCTTGGTCGACGCACTTTTGGCAGGCATCGACAAAAGGTTTGGGCCCCTCCTGGAGGATGACGAATGCCAGCTGGCTGCTGCCTTCCATCCCAGGTTTCGCCTCATCTGGTTTGGACAAGTATGACAACACGAAGGTCGCCAGGGTGAGGAAAAGCATGGAGGGTACAGTCGAGGAGGCCATGAAGCAGCAGTCCAACAGACAGTGAGGCAGCAACAGTGGAGGCAGCAACAACGAGGAGGAGGAGGAGGAGGAGGAGGAGGAGGAGGATGACTTCTTCAGTGCTGTCATCCAGACAAAAGAGAGCAGCAGAAGCCACAGGTCACTCAAGGGCAAGGCCCAGAACTTGGTCAAGACCTGGCTGGAGACCAACTCCAAGGACTTGCTGACAGATGCTGCCTTCTTGGGTGAGCAAGTGTTGGTGGACTTGTTCATCAAGTTCAACACAGCCATCCCCTCCAGTGCTGCAGTGGAGCGTTTGTTCTCTATGGGCAAGGACATCCTGAGGGCCAAGAGATCATCCCTGTCTGATGAAAACTTTGATATGCTAATTTTCATGAAGGGCAACATGCATCTCATGGACAAAATGGAGAACGAGAAGAAGAGGGAAAATTAAATTATATATAATATTGTGTTTTTCATTTTTTTTTATAATAAAAGTTAACGTTAACGGTTTATCGGTAACTTCCGTTACATGTTTAACGAATTAACGGATTAACGGTTAACGAATTTAACTTTTTGGTTAACGGATTAGCGGTTAACGAAGTTAACTTTTTGGTTAACGGTGCCCACCACTGTATATATATAAGTTCGGCATCATAGGAAAAATAATAAAAAAAGGCAAAACAAAAGCTTTTATTTACCGAACGTGCTCAATATGTCCACCATTGTTTTTAATACACAAATTCAGACGTGATACCCAGTCAGCAAGCACACGGTGAATGATGTCAGGAGTAATGGTGTTACATGCCCGAATAATGCGCTGCCGCAAATGTTCAACACTCCTAATTTTCTCTGCGTATACCAGCGCTTTCGAGTGGCCCCAGAGATAAAAATCTAGTGGCGTGAGATCCGGGCTTCTAGCTGGCCATTCCACAGGCCCTCGACGTCCTATCCAATTACCAGGGAATTGTTGGTACGGGTATTCCCTTAATTGGGTGCTGTAATGTGCAGGAGCGCCGTCTTGCTGGAACCATGTTGAGAAATTTCCTTCTTCGTTCAAGACACTGAGAAATGCTTCTTCCTTGAGCATACGTAGGTAGGTGCCTCTAGTGACATGTTCATCGAAAAAGAGGGGGCCTGTGATGCGATCCTTCCAAATGCCACACCATACCATCACCCGAGATGCACCTTGTTCCTTTGAAGAGGTATACCAGTGAGGGTTGTTTTGAGACCAGTAGCGGGTGTTCTGTCGATTTACCTCACCATTTCCATAAAAAACAGCCTCGTCACTGAACAGAATGGTGGATGGGAAATTGGCATCCCGAGCATAAATTATGGTTTGTAGAAATAGAAAAAATATGAATTTCTCCTATGATGCCGGACTTATGGGACACCCTATATATATATATATATATATATATATATATATATATAGGGCCGTACCAACCTGTGATGGCGCCCTGTGGAAGACAAGGCATTCCTTATGCGCCCCCATCCCATTAAATTCAGAACATATACAAATTGATTATGATATAAATACATAATTAATTAAAATACATAATTACTTAATATATAAACAATACATAATATATAATTAATTAAAAATCCAAATTTCATTCTACGTGGCAGCTCTAAGACCAACAATTTGGCGTCCCCCACACGTCGGCGCCCTGGGCAGCCGCACCTCTCGCCACTGCCTCGGTACGGCCCTGTGTATATATATATATATGTGCGCCTCAGTGGTGTAGTGGTTAGCATCGCTGACTACGAATCCATTGGCTCCGAGACCTGGTGACGGCAGGCGTCGCGCAGCAAAACCCAGCTGTTCATCCTTCCACACAATAAAAAATTGGCTGGTAGATAAATGGGCACCCTGGGTAGCCTAGTGGTTAAGACGCTGGGCTGCTGATCGTGAGATAGAGTCCTGGTGAGGATTTTGTAATTTCTGACCGTACGTGGTGGGCCGTGGTTCGGATTCCACGTTAAAACTGTAGGTCTAAGGTGGAGTGACAAGCTTGACCTTCGTCAGAATGAACAATTCGGGCGGAAGCAAAACCAAGGATATATATATATATATATATATATATAAATGCCTAAAAAATGGGTATAGGTTTTTTAACCCCCTTCGCAACATCTAAGGTCATATGACAAAAGGGAATTTTCACGTGGAATCTGAACCACGGGTCGCTACGTAATCTAGACGTAGAAGATGGCCTCCCATCCAACTGCTCCCCAGACCGAATGTCGCTTAATTTTGCTGATGGACGAGAAACGGTGTTATGATATTGACCACGACGGAGCCCAAAGTGGATATGGATTTGGATATTCTTTGAAATGTGATAAAATAGAGTTTGTTGTTTTAATTAGTGACGAACAACATTGGCTTTCTATTTATTTGGCAGTGATGATGCGAGCTACTCGTGCCTTGAAATAGGGATACGAACGGAATTTTGTTCTGTGTAAAATCCAAAACTTGATTCAGAAGGACTACCCAGTTACGAAGAATTGGAACTTCCACAGTAACAAGTGGTGTAGAGTTAGATAAACTGGACTGTCCGATTGCCAGAGAAAGATTTAGTAGTTTTAATAAATTGCGTAAAGTCATAGCTCTCGTGTTGAAATTTATATCTATTTTAAAGGGAAGCCGATCAAAGATAGATCGGGAGATTTCGATCACCGATATTGAAGCCGCTGAACAGTTCTTGATTTAAAACGTTCAAAACGATATCTTTCACAGAGATCGAGTATTTGAGAGTAATCAGCGAGGAAGGACGCCCAATCTCGTAAAGCAACTTCGTTTGCAATTACATGATGGGATGCTGAGATGCCATGGACGGCCTGGAAGGGCGGATTTAGACTGGAATATCAAGTACCCAGTCTTGTTGCCAGGTAAACATCTGTTTGCCGAATTAATTATAAGAGATTCTCACATGAAAGTTCATTATGCGGGAGTTTCTGCCGTAATCGCTTATCTAAGACAGATGGTACAAGTATGAGGCAAAGAGTAAAAGCTGTAATAAGACCTTGTGTGGTCTGTAAAAGGTTACAAGGTGCAGTGTATCGTATGCCCGTGTCGCCACCGCTACCTCCACAAAGGGTGGAAGAATCGTAACTATTTGCCGTTACAGGAGTCGACTATACAAGTGCCTTGTCAGTAAAGGATAAAGGAATCAACATGAAGGCTTACATAGTCTTGTTTACTTGTACTGTGACCAGAGCATTTCATTTGGAAGTAGTAGAAGATAATTCTTCAGAATCCTTTATAAAGGCTTTTAAACGTTTTATTGGACGCGACTACTTTTGTATCGTCAGCTGACTATATGAGGCGAATTCAAAACAACGGAGACTTAAAACTTTTTTGACGCATTATCGATGCGAGTGAAGATTTATTTCCTCGAGAGCTCCATAGTTTGGAGGATTTTTGGGAAAGATTAATTGGTCTGACTAAGAACACTATAAAGGAAGTATTAGGAAAAGCCTACCTAACTATTGATAAACTAAAGACACTCATAGTCGAAGTGGAGTCAATTTTGAATGATAGGCCCACAACCTATGCTACTGATAATCTTGACGATATGACGCCACTTACTCCTTCCCAGTTACTTTATGGTTATAGATTGAGTGAACTCCCAACACCCATAGAAGACAATAATGTCGGGCTGTCGGCTATAATGAGCGTCCTTTGTTAACGTCACGTCAACGTAAATGTGCGAAATTAAAGAACCATTTCTGGAACAGATGGAAGAAAGAGTATTTCCTATCGCTGAGAGAAAAACATGTCAACAAAGGGTCAGGTGTTCAAAACAATATTCAAATAGGCGACTTTGTAGTAATTCATGAAAACATGAACCGAGTGAATTGGAGACTCAGTAAGATTGAAGAACTTTGTATTGGAATCGAAGGAATTGTTCGCTCAGTAAATTTAAAAACAAACCATGGTGTTGTCAGTAAACCGGTAGTTCGCTTGTATCCATTGGAGGTAAGAGCAAAGGAGATTTCGAATACTACACAGCAGATGCTGCAAAGGTATCCATCTCAGAGACCCTTGAGACAGACAGCTAAAATTGCAAGGGAAAATATTGCAAGCCAGTTGACATATGTCAAGCTACTTTAATTTACATTCATGTATTAATATTGAATACGTTTTCCTTGGCGGGAATGTGTGGAAACTTTTTTCACAATTGGACGGGTGAGGTGATTTTACTCCACATATATTTATGTAAATGCGTATAATATATGTATTCTACGGATCACCTGAAGATCATGTCCCCCAGCCTTCGTTAGTTGCCCTTATAAGGCTAACTAACGAAAATATCACGACTTAACCTAACAAATCGTTAGGTCAACTGTACGCCCTTGACGATTGGTTAGGTTAGATCGTGATATTTTCGTTATTTAGCCTTATAAGGCTAACTAAAGAAGGCTGGGGGCCCTGATCTTCAGGTGATCCAATTTTCATATTTCATTGTTATTTACTTATTACTTTAAATTTGACTTGAATTAAATACAATGGATCACCTAAAGTTCAGGGCCCCCAGCCTTCTTTAGTTAGCCTTATAAGGCTAACTAACAAAAATATCACGACCTAACCTAACCAATCGTTAGGTCAACTGCACGCCCTTGACGATTGGTTAGGTTAGGTCGTGATATTTTCGTTAGTTAGCCTTATAAAGCTAACTAAAGAAGGCTGGGAGCCCTGATCTTCAGGTGATCCAATATAATTTCTAAATTTATTTGAGATTCGTTAATCTTTAATATCTATTTGAGTTGACATTTCATAGTTTAAATTAGTGTAGAGAAGCTTTTAAAAAGCGAGTCTCCACTAGCTTCATTTGTTACACTTGAATTTTTGCCTTTTTGATTTATGCTGGCCCTATAACGCTGTTGTAGGGCGGGATTAATTTACATTGGTGTATTATTTATATACTTTGTTATTGTTGTGTATATATATCTCCTATACAAGCGTCGTTCTTTACGTTAATTATACTGCGTGTTTGCAGTTAAATGTATATAATGTTACGGCATGCGAGAGGTGCCCCCTTGGGGCATTGGTTTCTGCGAGTATGTAGAAGAATTACCTCTCTCTCTCGTCTTGCGCGGAATATCTCCTATACAAGCGTCGTTCTTTACGTTAATTATACTGCGTGTTTGCAGTTAAATGTATATAATGTTACGGCATGCGGGAGGTGCCCCCTTGGGGCATTGGTTTCTGCGAGTATGTAGAAGAATTACGGCATTTGGAAGAGTGAGGCCCATGGTGTAGTGGTTATCGCATCTGACCGGCAATCGGAAGATCCCGGGTTCGATTCCCGGGTGGTTACCTCATTTTTTCATGTTTCGTTCTCTCTCTCTCGTCTTGCGCGGAATATCTCCTATACAAGCGTCGTTCTTTACGTTAATTATACTGCGTGTTTGCAGTTAAATGTATATATATATATATATATATATATGCTGCAAATCCACAAGGAAAAAGAAAAACGATTCCAAGGCCTTTCGTGTATTCAAAGCTACACCTCGTCAGGGAATGAAGATAAAAGGCGAGAAGCCCATAAATATATACAACGTACAGGAAAACCAAAACAATTAGCACATACTTAACAAGGGTTAATGAGAGGCAAAAGAAATTTTAACATGATGTCGCCAATGTTATACGTCCCCGCACTGTTATTGAAAGTACTCTTATGTGCATTTTTATTCTGACCATCATCCTTCGATTAAATCCATTTTCTCTGCTATGTTTCTTCGAGCATTGAGAGTTGTCACTCCTGAATTTTTAGATTCCGAGTTATGCAATATCATGAATATTGGTACTAAATTATGTTATCCTACTTCATTTTTAGATAACTGTCTTAAGAAAGCAAAGAATAGGTATTATAATAATGTAATTGTAAAGGAATTTCAGCGTAAAAATATCCTTAGCCTACCTTACCATGTTAATTTTCAATACCTTCCAACTGTACTTAAAGCAATTGGCATTAATGTAATCTTTAAGTATAATAATACTGTTAAATCACGCCTAATAAAGAATAGCCCTGATAATGTTGTTGGCTGTGTGTATTCGATTGGATGTACACAATGTAACTCAGTATATATAGGCCAAACCGGTAAAACGTTAGATATTAGGGTAAAACAGCACAAATATGCGTGTAGAACAGCTAATACTTCCAATGCTTTATTTAACCATATGTTCTAAAGCGCTTGTTAAAAACAGAGATATAATAGAAAGAAATATTCTAGAATGTGCATTTATTCATTTTAAAAACATTTTCAATAACAGTGCAGGGACGTATAACATTGACGACATCATGTTAAAATTTCTTTTGCCTCTCATTAACCCTTGTTAAGTATGTGCTAATTGTTTTGGTTTTCCTGTACGTTGTATATATTTATGGGCTTCTCGCCTTTTATCTTCATTCCCTGACGAGGTGTAGCTTTGAATACACGAAAGGCCTTGGAATCGTTTTTCTTTTTCCTTGTGGGTTTGCAGCATTTATTCATTTCACGTGTTTTATTGTGAAATTCATCCCATATATATATATATATATATATATATATATACACACAAACCTTTTAGTTGTTGTATTGTATATATATTGTAATTCTTTGTTTGTTATATTGGTGGTGGTTGTAAGTTTAATATTATAGTTGAAAGGTTAAAGCTGATAACACTGGTCAACACTCATTTTATTGCCAATCATATTAGAGTGATTTTGGGGTAACTTTGTGGTGCTGATTCCGAATATGACATCGGTTTTGCTAGATTGGCTCTAATTTATGAGATAATTGGTACCCCATTGAAACACGTAAAAATGCAAAAAATTTAATGTTCAGGCGGAGCCTACTTACAAATCGCATTGAAATTGTCTCAAATCATACAAAAGTAAACACATGAAATACATAATGGCATTTTATTCGGTATAATAACAGATAAACACAGTAAGCTGATTCGCATAATTACAATTAATGTATAGTAAATCTCTGTTTGTACGATTCTCTTTTATGTGGGTTATCAGGACAATCACGTTGGAGGTTCCAGCAATAGTCTGCCATCATGTGTCTGTCCCATCTGCCTTGATACCTTTCCTCCATCACCTTGATATCTTGATGAAACCTCTCCCCTTGTTCCTCGCTAAAATCACCAAGATTACCCGGAAATCTGTGTAAGTAGTTATGGAGAAAGTGTACCTTTATGCTCATATTAGTACCCAACTTTTCAAAGTTTGTGAGCATGTTTTGCACCAGTTCTTCATAATTGTCTGCTTTGTGGTTACCCAAGAAGTTCTTGACAACTGAGACATAACTGCACCAGGCAGAAGCTTCAACACCACATTCATAAATTTTGTGAAATTAGAATCCTTGATAAGTGTACGGATTTGAGGGCCATCAAAGATTCCAGCTTTTAGTTTTTCCATACTTAGTCCAGGGAACGATCTACAAATGTATTTGAAGCAGACTTTGACAGACTGAGGTCCCGTATCAGATCATTGAGTTCGTCTTTGGAGAACTGCTGAGGTGTTGAAATGCTTCCTTCATAGTCACTTCCACTACTACCACCTAAGTCCTGAATTTCTTCAAATTCTGACAACGGAAGGTCGGGCAGTGTGGTAAACACTGGTATGGGAACGTCTTCGCTGTGTGACACAGGTCGCCTTGATGATTCCAAATTGGGATAATCCCACTTGAGTTTCTTGTATCGATTGAAACCTTTCACATTAACCACACTGTCAACTGACTACTGGTTGGGTGGCCGATGACTTATATATAGGCTGACCATACGTACCGTTTTGAACGGGACAGTACCGTTTGTTTTATATTTCCTGGCCGTCCCGTCGTTTTAATAAGAATGTCAATTTTGTCCCGGTTTATGTACTTACTTTTTCATGAATACAGAATATTACATAACCCCGTCCCTTTTTTGCCATCCCAATGTCCCGTTTTTGTCTCAAGGAAATATGGTCAGCCTACTTATATACGGAGGGGGAATATTCTAGAATGATCGCGGAGTAAACACTAAGAATATTCGCGTGTCTCACCATCTAGAATGTTCCGGTAGTTTCCCATATGCACGCGTTATGGTTACGTTTCCTATTAATTGAGGGTATTCATTATCTCAAGAACTAAAGCCAAATCGGAAAAACTACTTTCATTTTGGAATTCAGCAACCCCAAAATACCCTAAATTCGTACGAATTTCCTTGGCAACGAAACAAAATTTTTTTTTTTGTTGAGCTGTTTAATCTTCGAATTAGTTTACGCTTACGATTCACATAATTTGTCTCTATCTATGGTAATCAATTTGTAGGAATTGCTGCTGTGACTGATTCAAGAGACTGGTTACCGTACAGCCTCCTCTGCTAATACTTCCTTCCTATTTAGATAAATTATATAATTACTTATAGATATCATTTCGGGCTAATTACTGGATATGAACTAACTACTATCGATATTAGTTTTTCTATAAATAATAATAACTTTTCAAGTTATAATATTAGTTTCAGATTTACTAGAGTCCACTTTTTAGATTAATATTACTCTTAGTTGGGGCATCAGCCGCCAAGGTTCCTCTTTCTGTAGTATTTGGAGTCACTTCATCGATATTTTGCAGTCATTTCGGGCTCCGTTTTAGAATTTGTACATCACTTCTTGCTGAACTTTCCATATTGGACTCGGAAGAAACAACAGAAATTACTTAGTATTTGACTTACGAAAACAACGATTCTGTAATGGCATTATTGTTCAGAAATGTACTTTTAAAGGTTTTAGTAAAATTAGAACTCCGCTTAATTTTTCATCAATACTCGAGTATTCACTAGAATTACTAAGTACTCACGAGTATTCATGAGTATTCACGAAAGTATTCGTGGTTTTAATTTAGATAAATTTTACCTTTAAAGTAAAGGTGAAAAAAATCTCTCGTTGAATATGTCCGAGGTAAATTTTCATGGAATCGCAAACAAATTTCACGCAAAATTTTTAATATCTTTTTCAAAATGAAGGTTTGGATTTGTTCAATGATCGTCGTTAATTAACCTATAACTGTACCATTTATTTACCGACTCATTTAATGAAACTCGCAATTTACTTATTCCTAAACGTGACTTAACATGTTTATTTAAGCAGAAAAGAACACGGTAAATAGATTCCTGAACTCTACATATATGACGAGAATTCACTTTATTATTATTTTTTATGCGGGAACGAGGGGCCAAGGGCAAATGCCGCGTTTATTATTATTATTATTATTATTATCTTCATTAGTAGTAGTAGTCGTACAGATGAGGTTCAAAATCTGCTGTAATTACGTACGTACTTATCGACACCAAAGGAGATTCAAAGGAATGGTGCTCTTCCAATATGTGCTCTACCGCGAAACTGTGATCTACCATATTCCAATACGTGCTCTACCGTGAAACTAGCCTTATAAGGCTAACTAACGAAAATATCATGACTTAACCTAACCAATCGTTAGGTCAACTATACGCCCTTGACGATTGGTTAAGTTAAGTCGTGATATTTTCGTTAGTTAGCCTTATAAGGCTAACTAACGTACCTGCTGCTAATCCGAATAATCTAAGGTAGATCACGTATTGGAATGTAAATTTTAAGGTAGAGCACATATTGGAAGAGCACCAAAGGAATTTACTGTATGATTATGGAAGAAGGCCGCGTTATTTGGCCAGTCGGATGTTGGAAAGAAATGAGAAAAAAATATATATATGCTTACTGCGAATATGGTAAATGTTCACTTAAAGATCATTTGCTCGACTCTTAGCGAAACCGAAAGGTCACGTGATCGACCTCGTTCAGCTAAAGAGAAAAAGGTGCTACTATAGTATGCGGTCTACCTACGATTTGGCGGTATACCTTTTATTCCTTAATGGGTCTTTTCCGTTTGGGGGCTAGCAGCGAATTTTAATGAAAATCGGTATACTAATGTAGTTTTGGTCACTGATTTCAAAAATAACTTTCTTTTTTTTGGAGAAATGAAAAACAAACATGTTAGAGCACTTTAAATAATTAATATGTGTTTTAACTAGCTTAAACTAGTTACGGAGGATTGTGTTAAATTTAGCCAGAGGCACAAACTGCTTCTGTTTATGAAAAAGTGCTCTAAGTGTGGGAAAGTGTGTGGAGCTATTGAAGAATAGGGACCCCAGCCTTCTTTAGTTAGCTTTATAAGGCTAACTAACGAAAATATCATGACCTAACCTAACCAATCGTCAAGGGCGTACAGTTAACCTAACGATTGGTTAGGTTAGGTCGTGATATTTTCGTTAGTTAACCTTATAAGCCTAACTAAAGAAGGCTGGGGTCCCTATTCTTCAATAGCTCCAAGTGTGTTCCTTTGATAAAAATACCCAGTTCTTTTGCTGCCAAAAGCGTCGGTCAAACGGTAAAAAGTGCAACTTTAAATTATCCCTAACGAAGAATACGTCTTTTGAAGGATCCCGGCAGATCTGTAAAAGTAGAAGAAAAAAATCAAGAATTAATGCCCGGTTAGGTCAATTGAATGCCCGGTTAGGTCAACTGCACGCCCTTGACGATTGGTTAGGTTAAGTCATGATATTTTTGTTAAAAACACCTTAATTATTTAAAGTGCTCAAACATTTTTGTTTTTCATTTCTCCAAAAAAAGAAAGTTATTTTTGAAATCAGTGACCAAAACTACATTAGTATACCGTTTTTCATTAAAATTCGCTGCTAGCCTCCAAACGGAAAGGATCCCTTTTAATTATAGCTTCGTATCTTGTTCACTAATTGCTTGCTTACTATACATCCCAATGTCAATCGCCCTTGACGATTAGTTAGGTTTAGTCATGATATTTTCGTTAGTTTTAACGAAAATATCATGACTAAACCTAACCATTCGTAGGTACACCGCATACCATATAGCACCGAGAAAAAAAGAGTCACTCATATCTGAGTCGGATCTACTCGAAACGAGTCTATCTTTGGATTACTAAAATCCTTTAATTGATTATCATCATTCATTTGTCTGATTGTTATTCTGTGTTTTTTTAGGTTAGCTTAGGTCAGGTTAGTTTTCTACGGTTATAAGCTCACTAACACCCGGTTAAGCTATATTAGGCGAGGCTCTTTAGTAATCAATTACAGTATTCAGTGTAAATAAACAAAAATATATTCACTGGCGATACGATTTGAACGCAAATATGTGCATCTTCCGACAGAAGATTTGGTCAATCGCGTGAGCTGTGACTTCCAAAAACTTCGACTATATGACTATAGCCTCCTGCCAGGGCCGTACGCAGGATTTCTACATGGAGGGGTTCAGAAATCGAAAATTTCTTTATGATCGGGTTTCATTCGCTTAAGATAACAATGTAATTGTTTAATACTTGTGATCATATGGTGACACATATTTAGTGAGTTAACGTTATCCTAATCATTATTGTAAAATAAAAAGCAAATCTGGAAAATTTCAGGAAGTCTTGAAAAATAGATTTAATAAAAAGGTATTTTATTTTGCATTTTACAACTATTGCAAACGTCGAGTAGATTTCATGAAATCATCTAGGATTTCATCAACACTGATGCTGAGGTCCCGATGAATGTTAAGAGCAGCGAGACCATCCAAACGATTCTTGGACATGCTGTTCCGGAGATAGACAGAAAATTCAGGCCAAATTATCACAACAATGAATAAACCAGTGTTGCCAAGTGACTGAAACAGAAAATCACGATATTTTAGCATAAAAATTCAGGAAAATTACAGAAAATTCAGGTGTATATATGTATGTGTGTGTGTGTGTGTGTGTGTGTGTGTGTGTGCGTGCAATGCAAATTCTATGTAATGTAAGGTCTAATGTAAATTTATTCTCAATGGGGGTGTTTGAACTCCCCCCCCCCCCTTGCGTACGGCCCTTCGTACATACCGCCCGTCGCTACTGTCGATTGAATGATTCAGTGAGGGTATCGGGCTGGTGCCTTTGATAGCCTTCGGAACGCGTTAAACCCCGTTTTGGCTTTTTCTAGACCCGGACACCCTAAAGTCAAAGTACTTCATGTTGGGATAAGGCGAGTGGATAACGTAGCGAGAGGTCTCCCGACACCTTCAGGAACTATCAGCTAGCTAGGGGCTGTCTTCATTATATAAAGATACCTGAAGAAGGATTTTTCCCAGTTTAGAGCCACGTCGTGTCCTTGTGGTTACGATGCTTTCAGTTAAAGCAGCGAAGTTAAGCAACGATGGGTCTGAGTGATAACTGGATGGGTGGTTGTCTTCTGTATTTAGATGGTGTAGTGAGTAGTGATCCATAGATGGCTCGGATTCCACATAAAGCCGTCGCGTCGGTCCTCTCTCTCATATGACCCTGATTTTGGTATAGAGCTAAATCCTACGATTAACGAGAACATGTTGGTTACATTTTGCTTAAATGAAACATGTATATATATATATATATATATATATATATATATATATATATATATATATATGGTGTGTGTGTGTGTACAGGGTGTTCCATAAGTCCCTTTACCCCCTGAACATTTTCCTACTAGAATGGGACGAGATAAGGGTATAAAGGAATTTATGGGACACCCTGTTATATATATATATTATATATATATATATATATATAGATATATATATATATATATATATTAATGGAAATGAAAAGTGGGATTATTGCACTTTAAAAAAAGCATTCATATATTTTTTTAATGCCTTGTATTTAATAAATATTAACAAAGGCCATTAGAATAAACCCTTTCTACTCATTTATATTACACATCCTTCTCTGAAGATAATTTAACTAATCTACCCTTAACTTGACGACGGTCAATGCTCATTCCTTGACGCGGTCGAAGGATACAGAAAGAAGACAAATGTAAACATACGTAGATCTGTCCAAATTCCTGAAAAAGAAAAAAAAATTTCTCATTCATTGATAAATTTTGTTAATTAACAATTTTTAGAAGACAAAAATCTTTTGCCTTAGATTTACACATTTTTAACCTTTCGCCCCGACACTTCGAGCATATTCAAACACTAAACTGATTAGAACATTTAAAAAAATACAAACTAATGAAAATGACAAAAAAAAAATACTGTAAATTTTAGAGTTAACGATTTTTTTTTTTTTTGTAAGTTCTTTGTTATTTTCTGCTTGTGTCGTTGTTATTTTCTGATTGTGAAACATCTCTAATCTTTTTCGAAGTTTTGTGGAGATTTTGTCAGCCTCAAATTGTGGATTTTTTTTTCGTTTTGTTTTATATATTATTGAAAATTTCTGTAAGACGGTATTATCTGGGAATTTTGGGGTCTTTTCTAAAATATTCGTTAATTTTATTTGGTTCGTACTAGTGCTGACGTGCTCTGAGGTGCAGCGCATTAGTGGTGTATCTAATTTAAAAGAAATTACTGTGTACATCTTTCTCCCAACATCTAAACATTGGCGCACCATGTTCGTACTTTTTCTTAAAATAGTTCGTTCTTTTTGAAAAATATGACGATATATTCATTTAGGTTTGTAGAGTAGTTTCTTTGTCTGTTAGTTTATCATCACTGTATACAAAATGTCTCGACAGATTCCAGCAAAATTATGTACCTCTTTTCGTCTGTTTTTGTCACAAGGAATCATTTTGTCACTCGCTGTCTCTTTGTCGCGACTTATTATTATACCAAATCATGGCGTATTTTTGTCGTGACATATACTGAATTTTATCCTAAAATTTTAAGTTATTATAACCCTTACTTTATTTAAGGATTTTAAAGTTATCGTAAATACGCGAGGCCTATATAAAAATTCAGATCACCTGAAGATCAGGGACCCCAGCCTTCGTTAGTTAGCCTTATAAATAGGCTAACTAACGAAAATATCACGACTTAACCTAACCAATCGTTAGGTCAACTGTACGCCCTTGACGATGTGGTTAGGTTAAGTCGTGATATTTTCGTTAGTTAGCGTTATAAGGCTAACTAACGAAGGCTAGGGGCTCTGATCTTCAGGTGATCCAAAAATTCAATTAACCAATGAAGAGAAAAATAAGGAAATTGAAGTGCCTTTAATTTTCAAGGAAAATACAACGATTTTACTTAATTTACATTATCGTCATCACTTTGCAGAATGATCAAACACCAAATTCCACGACCACGTGTCTTCAGTCGATCTGCAAAACTAAATTTGCTGAACTGAATTTGTTTAAAACCTAAATTAATTTATACATCTAAAGTTAGTTTAAACATCATTTATAAAATATACAGGGTGTTCCATAAGTTCCTTTACTCCTGAACTTATTTTTACTAGAATAGGGTGAAGGTAAAGGGACTTATGGAACATCCTGTATAAGGCCATAGCTATCGTATACAGTATGTGTGATATGGAATGTTATGAGGCTTATATTTGCTTATTAGGTGTTAATAGTTTTTCATTCTCATTTAAGTGCATATAATGCCCTTGGCCCCTCCTTCCTGCATAAAGAAGAAAAGTTAATACACGAGACTCTCTCTAGTCCGACACGATTGGTTCCGAAGGCATCCCGGACTACTGAATGTACCTCCCCCCCACCTCTACAACCTGGTATGCATCACTGGTACACCCTTGTTAAGTAAACAATTTGCAAGAGGCAACACTGGTGTTGCTAATCACGTTCCAAAGCACTTAGTCGAGCTTAATTAATAAGGTTGGGAAGAGCTTCGATCTTTGACTTCCCAGCTCTCCCTCACTGGTTGGGCATCGCCACTTGGGGATCGTCATTTGTGGCATTCATCGGCGAGGGTTTATATTTACTTGTGATGGACCCTCTTCCCCTTCATCCTACTCGCAAACATATCCAAACGCCAACATGTAGTCACTCTTGCCGGACTATCGGAGGGGACTACCGGATTATTGGGAGCTATGTTACAATTGAAAAGTACCGGACTACTAAGTTTCCGGATTACCGATATGCTGAACTAGAAAGAGGCTATAGTGTATTCAAAGTCAGTTGGATCATTACATTCTTACACAACTTATTTCGTTTGATTTAGGGGCGTATATAGGATTATTGGAGTTCGAACCTTCGACCTCGGGGTCTTCACATTGCTTATTTGTCTTTATGAAAAGTACCGTAGTTAGATGAAATTTTGTATATATTTGCATGATGTGATATACTCGTAGTTTTTTTATGGGAAATTTATAATTCTTGAGAATGTACGAATGACAAATTGTACAAAATTGAAATGTTTTCTCCTCGCAAGATTCATAGAGAAAATTTAATTTCTGTAGGCTTTTTCAATTCTTCTATAAAGAATTCAACATTTGTAAACCTCTTAAAAATATCTATAAATATTGATGGATTCACCAATATATATATATATATATATTATATATGAAAATTATTTCACGAAAGTAACACACTTGCTTCACCTTCGAGAAATGAGGAATCATTGCACGGAACATTTGAAAGGTTGAAAGATATGTATTTAATTTAACTCTTACTTCCTGACCTCAGAAAATGTACCCTTCGTATAATTTACCATGGTTATGAAATAGGGGTTTATCCTTCTTTTATACCCCGGGAAAATGTACCCCGTTGGTATAGTGTACAATGGTTAAACAATTTCCCTGGAGTTTAGGCCAACAAATTACAGTGTTCAAAATATTATGACACCTATTTTTGTTAAAATTTAACTAAGTAGATGAGGTTACTTGAAATTAAATTTCGTCTACATTAAACATTTTTTTAAAATAAACATATTTTTAAAATAATATTGATTTGAAATTGAATTTCATTTTAGGTGAGAAATTTGAAAATGATTAATTTCAACTTTTCAAGTAAATATAATTTCGTATGAGTTTAATTTAGAATTTATTTTTAGTTAAAATTGAATAAAACTAGGTCTAGTAATTGGGAATACGGTACTTTACTGGATCACCTGAAGATCAGGGCCCCCAGCCTTCTTTAGTTAGCTTTATAAAGCTAACTAACGAAAATATCACGACCTAATCTAACCAATCGTCAAGGGCGTACAGTTGACCTAACGATTGGTTAGGTTAGGTAGTGATATTTTCGTTAGTTAGCCTTGTAAGGCTAACTAGAGAAGGCTGGGGGCCCTGATCTTCATGTGATCCCTTTGCTCAATTTAAAATCCAAACACATGGAGGGAGCAAGTGTAGTTTACGTCCCCCTGACGCAAAAGGGGACACAAACTACACTAGGTCAAAGTTGGGGAACGTAATCTACACTAGGATCTTTAGGAGACATTTTTTAATTAATCCATCAAATAAAACGTTAAAACTAACGAAAATATTACGACTTAACCTAACCAATCGTTATATATATATATATATATATATATAATATATATATATATATATATAGGGCGTCCCAAAAAAATGTATACACACTTTAACAGCTGATAGCTCAATTGATGTTTCTTTCTTTCCAAGTTAAACCCATTAGAATTAATAATGGCAGTCAGACTAAGCTTTGAACAAAAGAAATTCATTCTAAAATGCTACTGGAAGTATGAAAACGCAGTTGAAGTGCAAAGACAGTTTAGGAGGGAGTTTCAAACAGATCCACCAACGCGACTTACCATCACTCGAATTAGAGATAAGTTTGAAGCCGATGGAACTGTTCAGAATGTCCACAAGAAGCGTTCCGGAAGACCACGGACATCGACAAGCCCCACAAAGCAAGAAAGAGTACTGGAAACGTATCACCAAAGTCCAAGAAAATCTGTGCGGCAAGCGAGTCGTGAGGTAGGAATTTCAGAATCGTCTGTCCAACGCATTTTGAAGCGCTGTCAATGGAAAAGTTACATTCCAAGATTAGTCCATGCTATTAATGAAGATGATCCGGACCGAAGAGTGGAGTATTGCGAGTGGTACTTGGCACGATGTGATGTGGATTGGACGAAGGGGTTTCGTAGAATACCCTCCGCGTTCACCAGACCTCACACCACTAGACGTTTTTTTATGGGGATACTTAAAAGACAAAGTCTACTCTATAAAACCTGCAACAGTCGCTGAATTGAGAGCAGCCATTGAACGAGAATGCACACAAATACCAAACGAAATGTTTCGTGATGTTTGCGATTCCATTGCTTCGCGTTATCAGCAGTGCCTGGACCAGAACGGACGTCAGTTTGAAAACAGGCGTTGACAAAACAATTAAATAATGTCTGTAGATTCTATTACATTTTGAAAATGAAATGTATTTTAATAAACACTGCCTTTATAATTATTTAAAGTGTGTATACATTTTTTTGGGACGCCCTGTATATATATATATATATATATATATATATATATATATATATATATATGTTAAACACAGACCATGCATGGAACAAGGAACTCTTCTGGGAAAATTAAATCCACTATAGTCCGAATAAGTAATGGTAAATGACAAATACCATAGTTTTTTCTTTTCATGATTTTAGCCCGACGTGGGCAACGGGTCTCTCGCAAAGAGATCCCATAAATATAGCTTCCCTCACCAGCTATCTGCAAAGCAGACAGGATCCATGTCCCAAAGCTGGATCCTGTCTGCTTTGCAGATAGCTGGTGAGGGAAGCTATATTTATGGGATCTCTTTGCGAGAGACCCGTTGCCCACGTCGGGCTAAAATCATGAAAAAGAAAAAACTATGGTATTTGTCATTTACCATTACTTATTCGGACTATAGTGGATTTAATTTTCCCAGAAGAGTTCCTTGTTCCATGCATGGTCTGTGTTTAACATATAATGTTCTCAGGGAACCATTCTGAGTTTGTGTATATATATATATATATATATGAAAATTATTTCACGAAAGTAACACGTGAAAAATATTTATGATGAATAAAACCACGAAGGAAAGGAAACACAAAATGGTGCTCAAGCGCTTTCGTCTAATGACATCCTCAGGAACACTGAAGTACATAAAAGGGTTACAGCCTATATATAGGTTACAGAAAGAAAAAAAAAATAAAAATAAATAATATACACACACACACACACACATATATATATATATATATATATATATATATATATATATATATATATATATACAATAAACGGAGAAGTAAAAATTAAAAATTAAAGGATTATCAGAGAGGCATACAGATTTGTAAGGAAAAAATATCGATTTTTAGCACAAGATCAAATGAATTATAAAAATACAAATTTATACTGGAAATCTGCCCGGGTTTTAACACTGCCTTTTATGGTTAAGTTTCGATGTATGTAAAAATAAAATGAAAATTAAAAGTTAATAAAGTAGCATACAAGTTTACCAAAGATTTAGCGTTCTACCCTTCTTATCTAAATCTGTTTTGAAGGAATTCAAAACAACAGGATCGAGTTGAAAAAGACCTTTGCTTATGTTGAAGTTATTTGAAAGTTGGATAATGGCAGACTCAAGAATATTTCTATTAACAATGTTGCTAGAGTGGAATAAAACTGAAGCATTATTCCAATCAATACAGTAGGATAACTCTGACAAATGGACAAAAAGGGCACTGGACAACTGTCCTGTTCTAACGGAATATTGATGCTGTTTTATACGTGTGTGCAAATCCTTTCCCGTCTGACCTATGTAAAAGGAATCACATTGTTTACAACCAATTTTATAGATAATGCCTGAATCATTGGTAGGGCTATTTTTTGACTATGATATTTTTCACAATATTGTTATATGAAAATACTACATTAATATCCAAAAGTTTAAGTACATTAGCAATGCCTAAAAAGCCCGGGAAAAATGGAAGTACTAAAATATTTTTTGACAAAGTACGAGTGTTATTATTGACACGATAGAAAGTTCGTTTTGCCTTGTTGAGACAAGATTCCATAAACGCAGATGGATAACACAGATCACTTCCAATACCGTTGATTTTTTCCAATTCGGCATCGATGTATTCCGGACTGGCGATCCTAAGGGCGCGGAGAAACATTGATGAAAAAATGGCCTTCTTAGTGGGGGTGTCATGACGATTGGTTAGGTTAAGTCGTAATATTTTCGTTAGTTTTAACGTTTTATTTGATTAGGTATACGCAGACAAAGTTGGGGAACGTAAACTACACTAGGATAATGTAAGGGAACGTAAATTACACTAGACACAACAGGGCGGGACGTAAACTACACTTGCCCCAAGTTTTTTTTTTGTTTAATTTAAAATCATTTTTTAAATTAAATTTAGTATTTAGAATCAGATTTTCTAAGTTGATCATATTATTAGAAGTTTGCGTTGCGAAAGTGGAACTCAGGAAGGTAGGGGCCCTGCGGGGGGGGGGGGGGGGGGGGGTTGAATACCATTGATACTCCGCCATTTTGAACTTTTTTTTTTAGTGTACAACAAACCCCTCAAAATCCCTCTTGATTAAGAAAAATAAACCAGAATTAAAAATAAAACAAAAGTGATAAAATTTGAAAAAAAAGAGTGAATCAAAAATCATAAAAAAATAGTGAACTTTAAAAAAGACTTTCTTAAACTTTAAAATCTGTAATCTTTTTTGGATCACCTGAAGATCAGGGCCCTCAGCCGGAGCTATTGAAGAATAGGGACCCCAGCCTTCTTTAGTTAGCTTTATAAGGCTAACTAACGAAAATATCATGACCTAACCTAACCAATCGTCAAGGGTGTACAGTTAACCTGACGATTGGTTAGGTTAGGTCGTGATATTTTCGTTAGTTAGCCTTATAAGCCTAACTAAAGAAGGCTGGGGTCCCTATTCTTCAATAGCTCACCCCAGCCTTCTTTAGTTAGCTTTATAAGGCTAACTAGCAAAAATATCACGACCTAACCTAACCAATCGTTAAGAGCGTACAGTTGACCTAACGATGGTTAGGTTAGGTCGTGATATTTTCGTTAGTTAGCCTTATAAGGCTAACTAAACAATGCTGGGGGCCCTGATCTTCAGGTAATCCTATTTTTTCTCAGTTTTGTATTTTTTTAAATTTTGTAATTAGTTTACTGCTTGAATAGGGCTAAAGTGAGTGGGCGAAACGTTAAAATGTATAAGTCTGAAGCAAAAGTTTCGTTATTTTCAAGAAGTTTTTAATCTTCGACCTTGATTTTGGCAATCTTCTTTCTCTATGGAAGGGGAAGGGGCCGTTTTTGCGGGCATTCGCCCTTGGCCCCTCCTTCCTGCCTAAAAAAAAATTAAAAAAAATTTAGTGGACGAGAAATTCTTTCAAGAACTTGGTGATTTCTAAAAAATAAATTTAATATGAAGCTAACCTTAAAAATATTATTATTATTATTATTATTATTATTATTATTATTATTACGAATCACTACGCATTATAAAACACCAATTTGCTAAAACTTAAAGTCCTACCTTTATTTAATGTACTAGAAAAACCGAAACCTTGTTTACTAATGACGTCATATAGTGCAAAAGACGGAAATATTCTTGCGTGCGGAATTTAACTGGAACCATATAATCGTGTGCGGTGTCCTTAAAAATGTTTTTGTGGTCACTGAACCAGGTATTTGCCTATTCCACAATCCTATAAAATCAATAGACCTTTACCTACTACAGAAGACCGGTTTACATCCGTCTGACTTATTTTCAGTCTTGTCTAGATCGTAAAAAATAAGGACGTACGGTTCATTTGCTGACAGAAGTCATGTCATTAAGTACACACAGGAGTAAACTTCATGTGTTTACTGATAACGTATCAAAACGTTATGATACGTTTCATATACATTAAGTGATTATTATAATAAAAAAAATTCCTTCCTTCAACGGAGATGAAATTACTTATATATATATATATATATATATATATAATATATATAGATAGATAAATGGGTACCCTGAGTGACTTAGTGGTTAAGACGCTGGGCTGCTGGTGGGGCGTGGTTCAGATTCCACGTTAAACTGTAGGTATAAGGTGGAGTGAAAAGCTTGACCTTCGTCAGAATGAACAATTTGGGCGGAAGCTAAGCAAAGGTTATATATATATATATATATATATATATAAAATTGCAGTAATAATTATAGAAAACGGATCTTTTCCGTTTGACTGCCGCCATTGAAACATAAGAGGTGAGTGCCCCCAGCCTTCTTTACTTAGCTTATAACTTATAAGGCTAACTAACGAAAATATCACGACCTAACCTACTGTAACCAATCGTTAGGTCAACTGTACGACCTTGACGATTGGTTATGTTAGGTCGTGATATTTTTGTTAGTTAGCCTTATAAAGCTAACTAAAGAAGGCTGGAGGCCCTGATCTTCAGGTGATCCCTTTATTTTTCTGAGTACACGATTAAAACTTAAAAATTAAGCATGGATCTTGAAAGTAATTAAAATTGTTTATAAGAAACAAAATTTGAAGGGGAAATTAAGAAAAACTTTTTTATAAAGTAACTTATTTTGTATCATCAAGACATTTCAGTTAAAATACAAAATACAAAAAGTTTAATTATGTTTCAATGGCGGCAGTCAAACGGAAAAGATCCTAGAAAACCTTAATTGGGCATGCTTTGAAATAAGTTTTCAGTTCAGAAGTCTCGAACTCAGGTTTTTTGGGAGTCGAACCTGTATTATGGTAGATAAGTAGACGCATCGATAGACAGACACCATCCACAACCGTCTACCTCGACAAGTGGTTCGTGAAGGATAAAAACAGACCGCTAATTTGACATTATTGTCCAACAATTTCATGCATGCGTGACCCAGATTCTCTCTCTCTCTCTCTCTCTCTCTCTCCTTATCTCTGAAGGGTTTTTATAATAATGCAAAACTAAAAAAAATTCTAAATAGGTCTAGTTAAAAAAAAAAAAAAACTCAATAAATCAAAATTTTTGTTACTCCAATTTGTCACTGGAAATTAACTTTCCATTTTATTATCTCACTCACGTTCTGGGGACCGGAGACGGGAAGTGTGAAGGAAGAAAATTTGTAATAAAAATAAAGATTGTTAGCATCGTACACACACACACACACACACACACACACACATATCCACAGCAAGGATCCATTGAGTAGGCTGACGTTGGTTCTCAGGGTAAACCAAATACTAACATCGGCCCCAAATGATCCCTGCTCTCTCTCTCTCTCTCTCTCTCTGTTTGTAATAAATAAATGGAAAGTAAACGAGTGAAATGAATAATAATAGTGGGGTAAAATGGACATTTTTCCATTTTCATAATTAATTTCATTTATTATTCAAGCTCATTCCTCTTTTATTTTATTCTTACCATTTCACAAATCTAAACACCAAAAATATACAGTGCGCGTGTATATATATATATATATATATACACACACAAACTCAGAATGGTCCCCTGAGAAACTTATATGTTAAACACAGACCGTGCATGGAACAAGGAACTCTTCTGGGAAATTACATCCACTATAGTTCGAATAAGTAATGATAAATGGCAAATACTATAGTTTTTTCTTTTTCATGATGGAAAGCCCAACGTGGGCACCGAGTTACTCGCAAAGAGGCCCCAAAATATAGCTTCCCTCACCAGCTATCTGCAAAGCAGATAGGATCCAGCTTTGGGACAGGATCTAGGGTTTACAGCTTATACCTAGCCTACTACATTCAGAACCTCAATATACGCAAGAAACTCGTTGCATTAAATGTCCCGGTTGAGGTTTAAGTTTTGTTTTTTGGCCAAAAATACAATAGTTACCCCTTTTTCTTTGATGTATTCAATCCGTCATGAATGCAACGAGTTTCCTGCGTATACGTGTATTGAGGTTCTGAATGTAGTAGGCTAGGTATAAGCTGTAAACCCTAGATCCTGTCCCAAAGCTGGATCCTATCTGCTTTGCAGATAGCTGGTGAGGGAAGCTATATTTTGGGGCCTCTTTGCGAGTAACCCGGCGCCCACGTTGGGCTTTCCATCATGAAAAAAAAAAAACTATAGTATTTGTCATTACTTATTTGAACTCTAGTGGATGTAATTTCCCAGAAGAGTTCCTTGTTCCGTGCACGGTCTGTGTTTAACATATATATATATATATATATATATATATATATATATATATATATATTTTTTTGGTTTCATGGGAAAATAAATGTTTATTGATAATTATTATTATTATTTTATATGATACGTACCAAGATGCATGAATGGTATACACTTTTCTCTTTAATTGCAATGTTAAAATTTTCTCTCTGTCTCTCCCTCCTTCTCTCCCCTAATTATCGAAACAAGTGAGCGAGCAGTTTGTCTTACCTGCTAAAAAGAAAAAGAAAAACTCATTAACAACGTTTCCCATGCCTCACCTATAAGAACACCTTGACAAAAGCATTTCTCTATTGATTTTCCCCTTTAGGCCTATACAAACTGGTATACACGACATTGTATGGTTTGGTTGTCCCGTCCGCCATTCACGGTTCGATTTGAGGACAGTTATATGGAAAGAGTAATAATTGGCTATATGCTCTAGAATTACACCCTAAATTGGGAATGATGACTGACGTAAATTCTGCCAATTTTGTGATGTAATATTCTCAGGATGATGGAGTTCATGGTTGTCGGTGAAATGTAAATTGTTTGCTGTATGATGGAAGAGTTAAGGAACATAATTATAATTACATCACTGTAATACTGTAATTATGAGAGAGAGATGGGGGGGGGGGAGAGGTCTTAGCGCTCTCTCTCTCCCCTAAGTATTAGTTTAATGCGAGGTACAGCTATAAAAGCTATGAAAAATGAACTAATTTTCCCCAACTTGTTCATTTGAAGGTAAACTCAAATTCTTTCGCGGGATAGACGATGCGTGAAGCGAAACCATTTTCTGACTGACTATGATCCTTGTTCAGATGTAATACTACTTGCGAATACAATATATCCCTCAACTATCTCCCCCTCTCCCACTTAATACACTTATTACCTGCTTCCGGTAGCTTTTGTTATAGGTACATACATAACTTCCTCCTTACCTACGAGTATATATATATATATATATATATGCTACATTTGTGGCCCATACAACCATAATTCTACGATTACTTACGGGTAAACTGTTAATGAAAAGTGATTTATATAGTCTTCCTTGATTGGATGCATTGTGTGTAGGTTTCTCACAGTCAGTGTCGGCCCCATATAGGCTTTACGAGAAAACAGGCTTATTAATTAAATAAATTATTGCTCTCACCTGCTGGTACATATTGTAGTAGCGTCACGTCGCACGTGCGTTGTCATGACTACATATTATACGGCCCTGCCAAACGTACAAAGATTTTAATGAGCAAGCTTTATTCATTCATTTCATAAATTTTCCCCAATAGTTAATCTTTTTTTTCAGTTAAATTACTCAGAAATAAATATTTAGAAATATTAGGCTTTAATTTAATAACGTCTATTTAATTATTTAGCGTCAATATTTTGAAAAATTAGTAGACAGCGATTTAGTGTACGATATAATCCCGCCCTTACATGACCACTATACAGACCAATCAAATTTCAGTTGCAAACCGTGTGTGTTGAGAGTGAGAGGTCATGCGGTTTTCAAAAATGCGTGTGACACATGAGTTGTAATTGAAAGCTGGATTTAAGTTGTATTTCAGACTGACCACTATTTTAGGTGATAATTTTGTATACATTTTTCTTTTTACTTACACACAACTGTTAACATGGTAGGCCTTGCTTTTAGTAAATTTTTAGTTAAATAATAAAAGGATAGGCCTAACATGTAATTAGTTTTTAATTGTTAGTAATTAAGTACCATAATAATTAGCAGGACGACTGTTTAACTTCTACTTAGGCGCATTCCAAATGTGTGCAGAGGACAGGTGGTTTAGAATTTAGATACTAAGGTTTGCTTAAACCTGGTAGGCCCTGGGCCTATTTGTGTGGTTGGTAACTAGAATGAGTAGCAAAACAGGCTAGTGTCAATGTACTATTACTAGCCTAAGCCTACTACGGTGTGAGGAAGGCAAAATTAAGCCTATAATAAATAAGTTTCATAATCTGCCTCTAGACTTGCTGTACTGCGGTTTGAATTGGACGGATAGGCTTTAATGAGACCAATAATCCAGATGATCGGCCCCAATGGCTCTAAGTCATAATTTCGTGTCGCGGCCTAGCCTATTTAGTAGAGGCAGAGAGATGTATAATCTGTACGACTCTAAAGAGGCCTGTAGGGCCTAAGTTAACTTGTGCATGTTTTTTGAGGTGTTGATTTCTAAAACCGCTTCGGAACAAGGGCATTAAACTGGACCTTACCTGAAATTCCTCTCCTTTGATAAGGTTCTAGGTTTCGTGAATTAGCCTACGCCGCTACCATAGAATACACAATATATATATAACTAAGATTGTGAAACTAGTGATTTCATGAAATCCCTGAAATTTTCAGGGACTTTAGGTTAGTAATTTCTTGAAGTTCCTGTGAAATTACTGAGTCAGGGATTTCATAATTTTACTAATTTTTTTTTAGGGTACACCGGATTATTTCGGTGATTAGCCCATTTCATATTTGTAGGGCGAGGAGGGGCAATTAGGGTAATTTCTACCATGAAAACCTTCATATGTTGTTGTGCAAATTATTCTAGTGAACTGAAAACTTATTTTGAAAGATTTTTTTTTGTCATGGCTATGTGCAGTGGGTCTGGCTGTGAAGTAGACTTTGAAGACCTAATTCACCTTATTGGTGTTTGGTTAGATTAGGTACTTCCCTCACCAGAAACTTTTTTAGTTAATTTTCACGTTTTGAAGGATTCTGAGACCCATCTCTTATGAAAATGACTTGTTTTCCAGATATTTTCATACGAATCAAAAATGAAGATATCTCGAAAACCACTAATTTGCACACAATGGATCTAGGATCTAGGGATTTCTTCAAATAGCCTACATCGAAATTACCCAGAAAAATACTCTGGAAAAAAAAAAAAATGGAGCTTGTAATGAAAACAATTACCAACTTTGCCATTACAAATTCTCGAAGATATTTTCCTCCATGCGATTTGGGTCTAACCTAACCATCTTTTTTTAAGGTCTAGCGTCGAGGTAGTGCTAGATAAATATTGAGGTTCGTGGGTACGTTTTTGGACCCCTAACTAGCCGAAAGTTAGTGAGTGTAGAAATAATGGTAAATACTTATTTTGAGTTTATTTTGCATAAGGATTCATAATAGCTGTTAGTGTCGTATCAAGATCCTGGTTATGTATTAAATCCCAGAATCCAGACTCAGTTAAAAGGGCATATACACCGTAATTACTGAATTTGGTACTTTCTTGTTATCCCGGACCCCAGACTTTTTGCCAGATTCGGACGCACTTGCTAGGTTGGCAAATTTTTTTAAAAGTTAAGTAACTAACCCCACCCCACCCTTGGTTAAGTTAGGTAGTTACTTGACAAAAAAAAAAAAATTGGCAATGAAATCTGGCAAGTGGCGTCGAATCTGACAGTCTGGGGTCCGGGATAACAGGAAAGTAGCCTAAATTTAACTTAATTTAAAACACCAAACGTAAGGTCATCTTCAAATATGAAGTGCCATTTTAGTAAAGTTTTTCAAATGAGTATTTCCTAGTTTTCGTTTTGAGAAGTTCAGTACATTTTGACTGCTTTCATAAGTATCTCCTTCCTAAAAGTTTTTAACTTCATTAAAGTGTTCAAAAAATTAATGAGGTATTCTAAAGGTTTTCATTATGAAAACTGTTTCTGTGATATTGCCAGTTATGAACTCTGAACCGCGTCTGGATTCTTAAAATTCACCTTCTGTCCCCGTAGCTTACCGATTAAATTTTTTTTATTTATTTTTAAAGCTTGGATGACTGAATATAGTAGGCTTCATCAGGATTATCAGATTAGGGTATCTAAGGAGACCAAGACCAGCTACTATAATTACTAAAATTTAAACTATGAATTTAACCGCACCCATGAAAACCTGTTTTTATGGTGGCCAGTAGTGAAATAAATTAGCCCATGGTATCGTACATCATTTAGGCCTTGTCTGTTTTCCTGGCATCCATTATTCGTTGTAAGCTTTAGCAAAATGTGATTGAAGCCATTTTCTGATTTAGAACTACTTAATCGTATATGGACGACTTACAAATTTCTAACCTTTCATATATACGCAATTGTAATTTAACCCTACGCAAAATTCCGTCCATATATAGGTTAAATAAGCAGTTTCTCTCAAATATTCATTCGAATAACCCTATATTTGTGGCATATATATGAGAGATTCGTGTAGGCTTCGAGTCTTGACTGAATTTAGCATTAGTAGCCCATGGAGTCTAAGGCCTATTTCCCCAAAAGGGGACGAAAGATAAAGCCATCAAAAACAAAAATAATAATAGGCTACGTCGTCTTTACCAAACTGGAAAAGTGAAGAAGTTATGAAATTGTCAGGAAATTTGGAGAAAGAATTTACTTATTCTAAATAGCTTTATGCTTACAAATTCTTAGTTTGTTTTGAGCCAACTGAAGATTTGGGTGAACCGCGTTAAGTTTTACAGTTGTCATTATCGTAAACCCGTACTGTATTATTATTTCATCTTATTTTAGATTTTGCATTTTCTGGAAGATCGTGTATTACTGTGCAAATTACTATTGAAAATGAAGCTGGTATTTCTTGGATTTTAAGCCTGTCAAACGTTTTTGAATTAGAAATTTTAAGATTGAGGTGCTGAAGAACGAAGTATATTAGAATGTTAACTATGGACCACATTTTTAAAAAACTGAAATTGACCGGTTTTTTGCAGTTCAGGGTGGTCAAGTGTAGAGCAGATAAGAACCTAAACTGTTATCCTCTCCATTTATTTAACTTTGTTTGAACTTAATACTTTCGCTTGCTTTGTATTTCAGTAACTTGTATATTTATTAGAATCTCAGAATTCAAAGAAATATAAAAACTCTGTGAAAGGCAAAAATTCAGTCACTGTCAGAGAACTGACGTGAAAAGTCAGAGCCGAATTTTTTTTTCTTAAATGTCAATTTAGTACTCTGGAAAAATGTTTAATGCTCCTGGGAAACCTGGAATAATTGGGATTTTTAAAATTATTATTTAGTGGGCACCCTATGATAATTTAATAACCTTGAATAAAGTGACAATCCCCATTTTCAATGAAAATTTTATGCTGACAGCGAATTCCCCCAATTGTTTTCATTATGACCCTGTAAAGTTTTTCTCAAATAGGCTAACACCGTATACTCGTAGATGTAACCTAAAGGGGCTATGTAGAGCCTACCTACTTCAGTTACTGCAAATTTGCGATGAAATAAGCTAATCAGTTTTTGTTAGGGTTACGGTACCATACTGTACAGAAGATATAACTTTTTAGGCCTCGTTGTTCGTGTTTCACCTTGCATTAACGTCCTTTATTAACTTAAAATGCATTGATTTATATTTAGGATATGGCCAACAGCTGGTATTAGAGCCTACTTGAAAAGATGCTTCTATTTGTTTAATTTCCAAAGGATCTGGAAGATTGGATTAGACAAGTTTTACATAGATTTGTAGGCCCGTGCGTTTTACATGCAAGCCCTACTATTGCACTTTAAAGAATGTTTTTAGAATGTTTAGGCTACAAGATATATATCCATTTAAGCACTCAAAAGTGCACGTTCTGAAGGAAAGAATTTCAATCCCTGGTTTCGGAATAGTGTAATAATTGATTTTACCAATAATTAATTTATGAACATACAAGTTGGTATTTTATTGTAAACTTTAGTATGTAAAATTCAAGGAAAATATTCACACGAAGGCCTTACAACTGGCTTAGGACACACACACACAGTGTTAGAAACTAAACTAGTATGGTTGATTAATTGGCTGTAGTATTTCAGGTTTGTCATGAAATACAGTAGTCAATAATACAAGAATTAAGTTTAGGCCTACCTAGTTTTTTGTGTTAAAATAAAATGAGGCACATCTTATGCATTAATGTTAAAATGTCCCATCAAATTCGTAATTATCATTAAGTTAATGCACATTTTTACGCTCGTTATACTATCTCAGCTGAACATTTCGAGAAAAAGTTGACATAATTATTATTATTGTAATTTCTGACATTAAAGTGAAAAGAAGTTTTGCCAACTTTGATTAACGTCACTGGCAAGATTTTGAAGAGAAATTGGTGAAGTCTAAGTCTAAGTTAAAGGCTAGGCAAATATTATTTGGTCTACCACAGTGTTTTAATACGGGCCTATGATCTTTTACGCACTTGTTTCTGTAAGAACTGTAGGCCCTAGTTAAGTTGGTTTACATGGAATAGACCAAGGGCTATTAATATTTTTTTAGAAATCGAAACTGGTAGTATGTTAGGGCCTATTGTTAAAATAAAAGTTAGGAACTTTCCTGTTATCCCCGACTGCAGTTGCCAGACTTCAATTTTGACACAGAATATTTTCCTTAAAACTAACGGAAATATCACGACTTAACCTACCCCTACCAACTAATTAGGTTAATTGAATGCCCGGTTAGGTAAATTGTACGCCCTTGATGATAATTGGTTAGGTTAAGTCGTGATATTTTCGTTAGTTTTAATGAAAATATCCTGTCAAAATTGAAGTCTGGCAACTGGAAAAAAGTCTGGGGTCCGGGATAACAGGAAAGTTTTACATCACTAAAAAAGCGGTTTTTTTACGCGCAACCTAGATAGGCCTATACTAGATTTTCGCTTTCATAATCTTGATTGCGAATGTGAGATAAGCTCTTGCATCTATTTCGTGCGGGGCCGTTGACCCGTTGGGTGAATTACGTTACCGTATCGTAATTAACAAAAAATAAAATGCTTATTTTTTAAAGTAGGTTTCAGTCGTACCGGTGGTAGGCTTACTTGCTAGTAAGAGCTTTGATAACACAGGTCAACAAAAAAACATTTTTTTTCGTTGCCAAGGAAATTCGTACGAATTTAGGGTATTTTGGGGTTGCTGAATTCCAAAATGAAAGTAGTTTTTCCGATTTGGCTCTAGTTCTTGAGATAATGAATACCCTCAATTAATAGGAAACGTAACCATAACGCGTGCACATGTGAAACTACCGGAACATTCTAGATGGTGAGACCGAATAAAATGCCATTATGTATTTCATGTGTTTACTTTTGTATGATTTGAGACAATTTCAATGCGATTTGTAAGTAGGCTCCGCCTGAACATTAAATTTTTTGCATTTTTACGTGTTTCAATGGGGTACCAATTATCTCATAAATTAGAGCCAATCTAGCAAAACCGATGTCATATTCGGAATCAGCACCACAAAGTTACCCCAAAATCACTCTAATATGATTGGCAATAAAATGAGTGTTGACCAGTGTAATTATTGGACTGTTACTGCTTCAATTTTAAGAAAATACCGGGTGATCCTGTCTACCAGTCATTGTGATTTTTAAAGCGAATTTCCAAACTATAGCATCTATAGATTTAAAGTTCTCTGTCGCTAGTTCAATTATTGAACTATGGTAGGCTTTATGGTAGTAGAGAAATAAGAGTTGTCTATATCGTTCGTAGGTATTGAACATAGTCTAATGATTAGTAAATAGGCTTAATTCTTATGAAAATTTAAAATGTAGCAAGCTGATGATCGACAAATGTTGATTTATATCTGGTGTTTTTAATTACAGGCTCGTGCAGGCCAAGCATTGGCCTCTCCTGAAATGAATCATTTACATTCCACCTTCGTCGTGATAGCCTACTTATTTACTAGGTTAAACAATGGTAAGTGCCTTTCATTTAGTACGTACCCTTCAGTTTATTAATACTGTCCTTTATTACATAGGGGACTACTGTATTATTGGGGTTGAACGTGAATGCATGTAATAAGACACTTGTGTAGATGAGTAAGATAAGTACTAGATGCTTTAGTCTTATTAGAGTAGGCTTATCTCCGGGACGTGTAGTGGCCTACTACATCATACAAGATGGCGCTCGTAAATATTTTCGATTTTAACAAATTACGAGCGAGTCAAAAGCAAAATTAGGATATTGGAAAACCATCTATATGCCACAACCAAGGGAATAATAGTGTGTATTATAAAAATATTTTCTCCCTGCCCCACCACCCCATTTCTTACCCCCTTCTCCTCTCCCGGGCAAAATTAAATGAAGGGAGTAGTCTGCACTCATGAATAGCTTGAACAGAAATGTGGGCCTATCTTTACCTGTAAACTTCAACCCTGTAATTATTCGGCATAGTTTCGTTGAAAAGAAGATAAACGTGTGTTGTGCCGTGTAGTGAAAGAATAGTTGATTTCATGCGTGTGCAGTTTAATTAGGTCTAGCCTAGTATCCTCTTCCAGAGCAATCGTAAGTCTGAGACGTTTGTACGTCAAAGGTGTCCTTTTAAATTAGCGATTTACAAAGAAAGTGCAATTCCACCCTCCTTCCCTGTTGCAATAGGTTGTTCGTTGAGTGAAGGCTGAACTAGATGGAATAATAATAATACCGAGGCCTTGGAATTAATAACCCGTCGACCTAAACACAAAATATAACCATTGCAAAATGTAATGATGGGGTGGTTTAACACCTCTGCAGCATCTAAAGTCGTATGACGTAGGCGACCTACAGCTTTCCGCGGAATCCGAACCATGGGTCTATCTGGACGCGGAGGACGGTCTTCCATCTAACTGTTGTCCGACCCAATGTTGTTTAACTTTGCTGATCAAAGGGAAGCGGTGTTACGACATTGGCTATGCCCTATAACCTTCGCAAAGGAGATAGGTCTAGCCTTATTTGACCGAAGT
The DNA here is from genome assembly GCA_023014485.1 of Bathynomus jamesi. Lineage (NCBI taxonomy): Eukaryota > Metazoa > Arthropoda > Malacostraca > Isopoda > Cirolanidae > Bathynomus > Bathynomus jamesi. Next base: position 97,118 of record JAJOZX010008527.1, read on the forward strand.
AATAAAAATTGCGTGGATTACTGAATGGTAGGCACAAATTCTCATTATGGGTTTAGCTATTTTACAGTTAATGAGCCCAGTAAATAAACTGGTATTTGCACCTTATTTAAATTCTCCAAAAAACTATAGTAGTTCGACCGCTACAACATACTTCCGGATGTCACAATACAAGATAGTCGAAACTTGGTTGCCATTTGGTCAACACGTCGCCTGGGGTTTGTTTACTGATCATTGTAGGACCTGTAAGACAGGCCAGTAAACCCACAGCATTTTTATGTAGTTGTGGCCAAGTGTGTGTGTGTGTGTGTGACTGTAGTACACGAGTGTGTAGCGAAAGAATGGCCTGTGTTGAAAAGGAGCGCTTATACAAATACCTTTGTAAGAGAGCCTTTGAATAGAAAATAACATAACTCTCGTAGACGATTGAGATGAAATAATCTTTATTACAATGATGCTTTATTTCCTGTTCGTTATCTCTGATTGAAGACTGTTGGCAGCAAATGAAAACTTTCTTTGTTCACAGCAGTTCAGTCTACAGCAATAGACTTACGCCCCTTGTTAACTCTTTTAAAGTAGCCTACCCGTTTAGGCCTACAGGGAAGATTGATGTTTGTGTTTATTTCATACACTGTCGTATGATAGGGCAATTTGCTTCCGTAGGCCTGTGTTATTTTCTCTTGTGATAACTGACTGGCCTTCTTGAATAAGTAGGTTTATCTTTTATTTCGACGTAGATGCTATTCGATACCCCCTTGAATTGGGAGGGATATTCCCAAGCGGGCCTACCGCTTGTTTTAGGCCTAACTCCGCTTCCTTGCACGGACGATTGATCGGAGACGCTCCACTCTTAATGACTGAAGGCAAGTGAAGCCAAGTTATCTCCTTAACAATTTTTAAATTGAGTCGAAAAAGTGGAGGCGATTTTCCATGATTGCTTCGATACAATTGAACAAAAATTAAAACTGATATGCAATTTGGGATCTTCGGGGGAGAAAACTGGCAGACAATTAGGATTTTTTTTCTTTTCGCGCTACGAGTGATTACAGTCGTTTTCGTTCTCTTCGTTTAATTGAGTTGGTTCAGTTGCATTTTAACTTTATTTAGTGATTCAGCTTCGGAAATTGGAGGACGTGATTCGAATTCTATTATTGTATACTAAATGGAGGCGCGAGAGGGACTTTGGGTATGCGATAGAACGCGGGAGGCCTATCATCCTCCTATCCCACATCGGCCAAACTTGTATAATTTTCTGTATATCTTCGGGCTAACGACATTCCAACGCTGTGATATTTTATCAACGAGTTTTTATAGAGTTTGGTTAGATTATTAGAAGGTCGATAAAGTTCCCCTTGGACCAAATGTTTATAGGTCTAGATCCATGCCGCGGCGGATCTCTTATCTTCCGTCTGGCATGCTACCCGAGAATAATGTATTTAGCGTACTACCGTCAGTATTTAAACTTTTAAAACGAAGTGTCTACTTAAATATATAGTTTTCTAACTGTCTGCCTGCCTGCCATCTGTGACACGTCGGGTACCACAGTTTGAGAAGTACTGATGATTGGAACTATTTTGTCTGAACGAGCGTCATGCATGTATGATTTGTATAGCTGGACATGTCGTATTAGGCCTACTCTTAAATTTACTTTGAAACGCAAGCTTTGTCACTCCTACCTTTCAGTCACACCTGTAGCTCCTTGGCACTACTCTGAGCTTCAGTCTGATGAATTAGAAATTCCTTATCCTTCGTAATTAAGATTGATAGATGCGTTATTGCTTTTATTTTGGTAGGCCAGTGTCATCTTCCTTTCACGACGCGATACAATAACTTCTTAAATGTAGAAAGATGAAAGTAGACGTGCTCCACTCAAATGTTCGGCATCCTGTGCGGCCGATGTCATTTCAATGTCAAGAAGATTCATTTTTACATATCATTTGTGGCGATTTAACCAGACAACTTGATGGAAAGAGATTAATTACAGTTTCCTTGGTTACGCGTGTTCACTAAGTGACTTAAAACGAGGTATCTGTGCGGGGGGAAGGAAAAGTTTTTTTAGAATTTGAGTAACTTTGCTAAGAGATGAAATTTACAATTCGTTCTCTGGTGTAAAAAAAAAAAAAAAAAAAAAAAAAAACCAAACTGTGTATCGTCATATATATATATATATATAATTTTTAAATCCTCGCTTTACGTGAGGTCATGAGGAAACCTCGTGTTATGAACTTGAGAGAAATGTGCTTAACGTCCCAAGTCGTTGTCATCGTCAAAGTTACACATCTCCAAGGCTAGATGCTACTGTTTTGGGGATGGTGTTGGAGTTTTCTCTACCATCTCATCGTCCGACTTTTCTTCGATGGAAGACGAAGGGTAGCCACGATAATTGAAGCGCATCTCCACTACAAAGCATTATGAACAAAACTTACGCGCCGCGAGGTTCACTTTCATCACGGCCGTGGGGTTTTCTTTCGGCGCGAACGATTACACAGGATCTTGCTGTGTTATATATAGTGTTTTGTGCCACCGATTTCCAGTCGTGTTAAAACGAAAGTTTTTAATATGAGGCCGCCTAAAGCGAAGGTCTAATATACAGGGTGTCCCAGGAGGAAATGTCAAGAATGCACCATTTGACACACTGGGTATTTCTAAGTAGAAAGTATTATATCGACATGTGCCTGATTCCCAACCGTTACCGAGATACAGGCCTCTACATTTGGGCACCACCTCACTACGGCAGGGAGGTTACTACATACTTAAATCAACGGTTTCCGAGAAGGTGGATTGGACGTGGAGGACCTGTGGCATGGCCCCCTTGTTCGCCTGACTTATCTCCGCTAGATTTTTTGTCTGGGGGTTCTTGAAGAGTAACGTTTATCAGCGGGGTAAGCCCGAAACTAGGGAGCAGTTGGTTGCACGTATACAGGATGCGTTCATAAACCTCAGAAATGAACTTCCGCGTTTTCCTTGGCAAGACTCGATGGATCGGAGGCTCGCCGCGTGCAGTGAAGAAGGAGGGGGTCACTTTGAAACCATTCTGCAATAAGTGCAATAGTGTATTGTATGTTTGTACTCTTTGTAAACCACAAATGTCATTAAATAGTATCTAAGATCGCCTTTTTATTATGTTTTAATTACCCAAATGTAGAGGCCTTTATCTCGGTAACGGTTGGGAATCAGACCCATATCGATATAATACTTTCTACTTAGAAATACCCAAAGAGTGAAATGGTGCATTCTTGACATTCCTCCTGGGACACCATGTATATATAATCGATGCATTTTACAGTTTAGGTGGAAGTATGAAGTTATTTTATTACATAGAGCACCATTCCGCCCATACGCCCATTTCAGGGTACAAGCAGCTCTCAGCAGCATTATCAAGCAAATACGGGGTCAAAGTACTCACGAGCCTTTCGTACGTGGTTCATCACTGAAAGCAACAGCGCTCTGTGTTAGTCTAGTCCAGGGGTTCTTAACCTTTTTAAGCTACGACTCAAATTCTGGTCGCGGGGATAGCTCAGCAATCCATGCCTTCAAACATTTCGCTCGTAATAGATAATAAGTTGAATAATTAATGGTAAAATGATTAGGGATTACGTAAGTAAATAATAAATGACAATTTAATGAACCCATTTTGGGTCGCGACCCAGGGGTTAAGAACCACTGGTTCTAGTCGAAAGAACATCCATTTGAGTGGAACCTATTCAGTTGATCGCAATTTTAGTTAGTTTGTATCGGACACACCTTAGTTATCAGTTCTGGTGCACGATTCTTCAGGAGCAAGATGCACCGCAAGTTTGTTTTCGCTCTAAGGCAGCACAAATTCACATATATAATAGGAAGGACGCTTTTTTGGATTTGGATGGTCATAACGGTGCTAAAGGTTGTAAGAAATTTATAGCAGTTCCGAAACCTTTCTCCCAAGAAATTATATATAATTTTTTTGGGAGAAAGGTTTCGGAACTGCTATAAATTGTGCGACTATTGGACCTTTGAAAAACGAAGACTGCTTTATCAGACGATCTAATAGAAGTATCAGAAATATTAAGGACTCGGTACAAATCATCTTTCAGTATCCCCAAAACTGACAAACTGATATGCGATAGAAACGCGTTCTTTGAAGAAGGAACTAGGAGGGAAAAGTATAACGGACTTCGACTCTACGACGGATATTACACAAGCTAAGGAAAACTAAAAGCGCACTCATCGACAGGACCGGATAAATGGAATGCCACACTGATCAAAAACTGCAGGAATGCAATAGCTGAGCTCCTATATTGGATATGGAGACGATCACTAGACGGGGGAGAAATATCGGGCATCCTGAAGAGCGCGAACATGGTCCCAATATAAAGGAGGAGATCGATCCGAGGCCGAAAACTATAGGCCAGTGTCGCTTACATCTCGTCTCATTAAAATATTTGAAAGAATAGTTAGATAGAAAATCTATGACTTTTTGGAAACTCGGAAAAAATTAAATAACCAACATGCGTTTCGGTCATGCAGATCATGCCTATCACAACTAATGGAACACATCAACATTATTATTGATGCACTGGAAAGTAATGAGAACTATGATGTAATGTACACAGACTTTGCTAAAGCGTTCGACAAGTGTGACCATGGAATCAATAATACATAAACTGAAAATATATAGGAATAACGGGAAAAGTAGGGAAATGGATATATAATTTCTTTAGTGAGCGGCGGCAAGTCGTTACAGTACAAAGAGTAACTTCATCAGAATAAGAGGTCCTCGGCTCAGTACCACAAGGAACAGGATTAGCTCCACACCACTCTTCATAATCATGCTAACTGACATAGATGAGGACGTTACCAGAGAGCACAGTAACATCCTTTGCCGATGACACAAAGATCAGTAGAAAAATAAGAAACCCAGAAGATATAGGATCTCTACAAACCGACATAAACAGAATCTACAAGTGGACGGAAGACAACAGTATGAAGTTTAACACCGAGAAATTTCAGATATTATGGTACGGAAAAAGAGGACCTAAAATCCATGGAATATTATACCCCAAATGGACAGGAAATTCAAAGAAATTCTAAAGCAAAAGATTTAAGAGTTGTAATGACTGATGATGCGAAATTTGAAACAAAATAAGATAGCAGTAAACAGAGCAAAGAGAATAACTGGGCAGATACTGAGAACCTTTAAACGAAGGGATAGGAATATAATGATTCCTCTACCGAAAACACTGATCATGCTCAAACTGGAATACTGCTCGGTCCTAACATGTCCATATAAAAAAAAAAAACATTAGTCAGCTAGAAGGGATTCAGAGAAGCTTCACAGCCAAGATCAATGGGTGCAAATAACTAAATTACTGGGAACGTTACGCGAATTAAACCTATATTCACTGGAAAGGAGAAGAGACCATTATTTACACTTGGAAAATAATGGAGAAACTAGTCCCTAATCTTACTCTGAACCCTGTAACTTCCCAAACAGTAGAAAGTAGAAAAAGGAAGACTGTGTCGTGTTCTCAATTAAAGGCTAGACAGGAAACATCCTTAACCTTGAAAGAAATAGTTTTGCTGGGAGAGGACCAAGACTGTTTAATCAGCTGTCCAACTATGGTAGTGCAGTTTACGGTTCAGCCTCCACCGCCCGCCTCCGTATCCTGGACCCGGTACTTAATAGAGGCCTCCGCCTCGCCACCGGTGCCTTCCGCTCCTCCCCAGCCTCCATGTGGAATGTGATCATCTCCCTCTCGCCCTCCGACGGTGTCTTCTCATGAGGACATACCTCCGTGCACAGAGGCTACCTCCTTCGCTTCTGGGCAAGGCGGTTTCAGAACTACCACCTTAGGGACGGAGCTGGCACTTCACTGAAGCGGTCCGCTCTTTCCTTGATCTTTTCAACATGCCCACCCCCTCAGTTATCCCCATTTCATTCAGCATCTACCCCTCTTGGATCCTCACCCCTATCACTTTTTGCAAAGATATGTGTGCCCTGCCGAAGACTACCACGAGCGCAATGATATACAGGTCACTCTTCCGCGAACACGCAACCCAACACCCGGACGCAGTCGCCATTTACACAGATGGTTCCCGCTCGGAAGCCGGTGTGGCCGCCTCAGCCGTGATTCTGTCCCAGCCGCTTTCCCGGGCGTCAGCCTGCCCCGCGAGGCCTCCGTTTTTTCGGCGGAACTTTTCGCCATTACGGAGGCCCTCGATATTGTGCGCACCCACTCTGCCAGCTCCTTCATCATTTATTCGGATTCCCAAAGTGCACTCCTCTCCCTGAAAAGATTTAACTCCCCCACCCGCTCGTCTGTACCATCCAGCAAACCTTCCACTTTCTAACGACCTTCCAACACAAGACAATCGCCTTCTGCTGGGTCCCGGCTCATGTCGGCATCCAGGGTAACGAGGCGGCGGATCGCACAGCAAAGACGGCCTGCTCACTGCCGGCCTCCTCCCCTTCTCCGACTTCTTCCCGACTTTCCACTCCCACTTCCGCTCCATATGGCAGCGGGAATGGGACCAGGCCACACACAATAAACTCCACACGATCAAGCCACAAATAGGATACTAGGCCTCCTCATTCCACCGGTCCCGCCATAAGGAAGTAATCCTAGCCCGTCTCCGCCTAGGCCACACCCGCATCACCCACGGACACCTTATGGCGAAATTGCCAGCCCCGCTTTGCCCTACCTGCCATACCCCTATCACTGTCATACCCCTATCACTGTCATACACCTCCTGGTGGAATGCCCAAAGTTGTCTGCTCTTCGTCGCAGGTGTTTCCCTCTCTCGGCCGAAGATCCCATACCCGACCGCCAACGATCCATCTTCGCCGACGGCCCCCACTTTTCAACGGAAGCGATTCTCTTCTTACTCACTCCCAGCTGCTCCATCGCATCTAAAACCGTACCCCTCCTTCCCACTATCCAGCGACTGACCCTTACTCACTCCCCTAGTCTACCACCCCCAGCACAGTAACATCACCCACTCAAGCCTCGCCGAGATATGTACCGCTCCTTTTAGGTACGAATCGGCGGTAAATCAGAGAAGGGGAAAAAAAAAAAAAAAAATCAGTTGTCCAAAGACCTAAGGAACACAAATGGTGTTGCGGTGGACATCTTCAAAAGAAGATTAGATGCCTGGCTCAGAACAATCCCCGATGAGCCGGGCGTACCTAGCTATGTGAGGTGGAAAGTACAAGAATCTAACTCGCTACTTCACCAGGAATCATCGCACGCAACATTTGAAAGGTATATATATATATATATTATATATATTACAGGTGGGGGTGGGGGCGCAAAAGTTGCGCATCATAGGAATTTTCAGTGTTGACTATATTATTTTTTTCTTTTAGGTATGGGATGGCTGAGAAGTTAACAATAGACGAGAGGGTGAGCTTGGTTTTAATGCATGGAATATCAGGTACAACATCGATGAATCGGTACAGAATTTAAATTCTGTACTAATTCATCGATTTGTTGTACCTGGTGTTCCATGCATTAAAACTAAGTTCACCCTCGTCTATTGTTAATTTCGCAGCCATCCCATACCTAAAAGAAAAAATATAATCAACACTGAAAATTCCTATGATGCGCGACTTTTGCGCCACTGTGTACGCGCGTGAAACAAGGAACTCTTTTGGGAAAATTAAATCCACTATAGTTCGAATAAGTAATTGTAAATAACAACCACTATAGTTTTTCCTTTTTCATGATGTTAGCCCGACGTGGGCAACGGGTCACTCGCAGAGAGGCCCCAAAATATAGCTTCCCTCACGAGCTATCTGCAAAGCAGACAGCTGGTGAGAGAAGCTATATTTTTGGTGCCTCTCTGCGAGTGACCCGTTGCCCACGTCGGGCTAACATGAAAAACTAGTTTCATTTACAATTACTTATTCGAACTATAGTGGATTTAATTTTTCCGGAAGAGTTCCTTGTTCCATACGCGTCTGTGTGCATCATGGAAAAAACCTCAGGGGACCATTTTGAGTTCAATCCCATATATATATATATATATTTTTGAGTATTAGAGTAAGCGTCATGTACCAGGCTCCAATAAACCTTAGCCCCCCGGGCCCATGGCCTAAAGCCCTAAACCATTAGAGGTACAATAAAACTAAACATACCTTACAAAAGAGAATTTAATCCTGCATTTAATGAGAAACAATTAAAACTTGGTGTTCCCGCCATTGGCTTCCAAGACAGCCTGAATTCGTTTTGGGTAGCTTGCCAAAAGTGACGTGAATAGATCTTGATCGTTACGCAAATTTGCTAAAACAGTTTTAATGTGTTGCGTCATTGTATCCTTCGAAAATCGATTTGCTGCAAGTTCTTGAAACAAGACATTCAACCTTGTCCTTTATATCTGATCCAATGTGTTCACAGACGTTCAGGTCAGGGGAATTTCCTGGCCATTCTTCATTTCCAAAGAAATCGATCTCATGGTTCCGCAACAACTGTTGAGTGGCTAATGCCTTAAAGCAGGGGGCCTTATCGTGCGGAAGTGTGACCTGATCGACATCCATAACATTGTTTGGGTTTCTTCGAAAAGGAAAGAGATGCTGGGATAGAATAATATCACGAAAATACTGTCCATCCCAACTCTGACCATTTGGCTTCAGCACCCACATGAGCTTTGCAGTGAACAAAAACACACCAACACAGTCTGGACTTTTTAATAATTCGCGATAATGTTCATTGTCATCGATTTCATCTGGTGTTGTGTGCCCACACTCGATCATTTTGGTAGTTAGGCCGACGTGTTACGTAAACAAAAAATTCATCGGAGACGGCTAAATGCATGAAATCATCCACATCCCAATCTTCAAGATAATGGGCAAACCACATTCTGTCATCGATGTTAAGTTGTTTTTCTTGGCTTTGGAAGTTCATGCCAAGGCTTTAAACCTTGCCTATGACGGTACAGTCGAATGATCTCACCACTAACGATCTTTCCTCTCAACACTTCGATCTCTCTAGAAAGTTTAGCACAGCTGTTTTTCCGCTTACGCGTACCACTTTCAATGATGTCCTTTGTTTCCTGAGAGAGAGGCAAATTTGGGCGCCCAGATTTGGTTGTATCCATTTCACATTCATCCAAAGTTTTATTCCAATTTCTTTTGACGAAGTCCTCACTTCTTCGCAACTTTCTGGCAACCCATGAACGTGTTATAAAGGTGGCTCCAGCATCACGAGTTTCCCGAAATGTTATTGCTCGTACGCGATCTATCACACGTTGCCTCTCCGAATCACCAATTAATTGAGAAGCCATTATATTATCACTTTATCAGTTAGAGTAATTTTAATACCTGCAATAAATAATTTTATATATTTTTATAATCACTAAAAACTATTTCGATATAAGTAAACATGTAAGCTGCAAATGGGGAGGGGCTAAGGTTTTTTGGAACCCCTTATGAAGTCTGATTTTGAAATGGAGTTTCCTTCCTATAATGGTGAACTTATCGAGCGTATGTAGTTTTATTACATGTACATTATGATAAGGAAGTAATTAATTCAATGTATTTAAATTCAGTATTTGGAGGTCCTCTTGATTTATGGTTGGGGCCATCCTATGGGCGGTGACAGGATGTAAGAGAGATTCACCGTAGCAGGTTAACCAACTATAAGCCCAATGGCGATGGCTATAATTAGTCATTATTATAAATATACCGGAAGACTTATAATTGTTCCATTTTGAACATTATAATTAAATGAGATTTCGCCATTTGTCCAAGTGGAAAAAAAAATTTAATATACGACTTTTGTACAGTTAAAATCTTTTAAACCATATAAAAACTCCCATTGTTAATAATGGTGTATATATATTGTATCAAAAAGAATATTGCGAGTGGCGGTGGTTCGCTGGGTGAATATTTTTAATTAACGGTTACCTCCGTAATTATCAGTTAATCTCACAAACATACTTCGGTGGATTAACCACAATCCCTGCAGTTTAAGACACTTATTCTTGGGCTGCACTCTTAATACTCAAACATAGATTAGGCCAAGAATAGCACTTGTGTGCTCACCAAATGTTCAATATATTACTGCGAAACTTTGTATGTATATATGTATGTATATATATTTTTTTTAAAGAAAAAGAAAATCAGGAGTGGATATGAAAGAGTTTTGCTAACATAAATTTCCTCTTACTGCTTTTGTAATCGTACGTACGCCTGTGGCTTCATTTTAACCTTAACGTAGGTCTACATGAACCTTTTTTTTTTAGATATTAGGACGACTTCTTGCATTGATCTTGCTAACTAATTCAACTTTTTTATATATAGGTACGTAATGCATAAATCTTACCGAGATCATTTTAATTAAGTGTTTGAACCGGATCATTTGTTTTCAACTTAGTCTGTATGGCCGACGTATGTTGGCAGCCCTTAAGCGAAGGCGTATTTTTCTTTTTCTTAATCTTGCTTACATTGGGAGTTATATTGGAAATTAGCGCTGTGAACTTTACGTATCCAGAAAATAATAGGCCTACTTAATGGTACTGTACCTAACCTACCTTTTTAAATTTTATGTAGTTTCCAGACTAATTTTGGGTCTACCCGTCAATACCGGGTACTATTTTAAATTTAAGCAGAGTCGACGTTTAATTGACGTAGAATAACTTTTTGCGATTAAAAATTTAAAATGGAATAAATGTTATTCTTTCTTATTCATAATTTAGCAAATTATATTTTTAAAAATCATAATTAAATTTTTTAAACAAAAATATGGACGCTTAAAAAATGGCAGCATTATTGAATTTATCATAAAAAAAAAAGGTTGAAATTTCCCCCCAAAAAAACAAACGTGATAATCTGTTTTCCACCTTCGGAATAAAATCGGAGAAAAAGGAAAAAATCTTCCTTCATAATAAAGGAGTCGAAAGAGGGTAATAGGGGCTACTGGCCCCCATTTCAAAGGCCGTATGGTTCTTGTTAATCCGTACTTCAGTACAGAGTAGGTAGAAATGGATTTGTGGAAGCTTCTGTTTCGATCTTTGAGGCTAATCTCTCTCGAGTCTTAAGCTCAATATTTACCAGTGTCTCATTTGCATACAAATTGAGAAAGTTCTCGCGAAAACATTCCAATTTATAGCAACTCCACCAAGAAAAATGTATCACGTGACTTTTTTTTTTCTATAAAGAAAACTGACTCTTTCTTTGCAGGTGATAATAAAAGAATTTTCTCGCAGCGCATAGTTTTCGTAGCTTCAGATTCTTTATATATAGTTTCGCCAAAAGCTGTAAAAAGGTATCGCGCGAAGTTCGAGCAAAATTCGTAGAATGGGACCCCGTACTGTATAAGCTAATACGGTACCAAACTTAAAGAAAAGTTACCTTTGGTTCGCAATTAAAGGATCGTGTAATGTATTTTTTTTCTGGATTCTTTAAAGTGGGACAAACATGAGGGAGTGGGGCGGCGAGTGCATTGTTTGGTACAGATACACGGTGAGTACAAAGTCGTGCCTCAAAAAAAAAATATATATATATATAAATAAATGCTTGAGGCAGGACTTTTGACTCGCCCTATATATTGTACAGGAACGTGAGACGCAGTTTCACATTTGATTTAACTTTTTTTTTTACACTTTATGAATTTTATTATCGAATATATTTTTATGGTGTAAAAGTTTTTTTCCCGTTATTACGAGGGGATTTGCCAAATTTACAATGTGATTTTGAATAATTCAGTTTATTTTTTATTTTAGCAAAGGAAATTTGGTAGGAATTATATGGGCTGCGTCTTGGCCAGTGTCGTAACACCACTTCCCGTCCATCAGTGAAGTTAAGAGTCATTGGGTCTGGGGAGTAGTTGTATAGGAAACCTTCCTCCGCGTCCAGATTATGTAGCGACCCTCGGATGGTCCGGATCCCGCGTAAAGCTTTAAGTCGCCACCGTCATATGATAACCTTACATGTTGCGAAGGAGGTTAAACAACTCGGACATTATTATTATTATTATTATTGTCGTCGTGGCCACATCCCGGCACCGCTTCCCGTTAAATGGACACCGAGATTAAGCGACGTTGGGTCTGTTCAGTAGTTGGATGGGTGGTAGGGAGGGGGAGCAGTCTTCCGGTTTAGATGTAACGATTCTTATGTGATTCGGTTACTACGTTTTAAAGGTATGAGCCTCCCCCTTCCCCCCTCCCCTTTCCGTCACGTGACCCTTTTTTCGTAACTAAGGAAGTCAAACAACGTCCAACAACAACAATAAGAATAATGGCACGCATGAATTGTAGGCGGAAGTCGGTTGAATCTTCATTAAAAGCTGCACTGCATCTCCAGACATCGTCGCATAATCAAGAAGGTGAAAGATGTCATTTATTCTTAATGAAAAAAAATCGAGGAATAAGGCGGTGCGGCGCCTACAAATAATACCTTTAAGTGTGCTCCCCTCTCATGAAGACCCCATTTGGGGCCGTTTCTGCTGTTGCAAACCGTTACTTTTGGGAATTAAAAAAAAAAAAAAAAAACCCGACGACACGGAATGAAATCTAAACATTAGATTAAAATCGAAACGAAATCCTTTTAACTCTTAGGCAAAATAATTTAGTGGAAAAGCTGTTGTTATCGCGACGGGAATCCGTCCTTGGGGAAGCTGTACCGAAGGCTCTAATTCCCGCGTTTGAAAGGTAGAAAATATACATTTCAGCATTTTAATGTCTCAATCTACTTCCGATGCTCATTTCTTGCAGCCCCGGGCCCCCATACTACCTTCTTTATGGGCTTCCCATTGCGTTAAAAGTATATATATATATATATATATATATATATATATATATATATATATATATATATATATATAGGACGAGCATTTTAAAAGAAAAGGATGTTATTATTTTATATTGGTTTCATGAATCGCCGAAATAGATGAAATTGCGGATCTTGAAA
>JAJOZX010008527.1:115000-127500 GCA_023014485.1 Bathynomus jamesi
TGTATGTGTATATACATATATATGTATGTATGTGTATATACATATATATGTGTGTATGTGTATATACATATATACAGTGCCCGCGAAAAGTATCCGATCACTCAAGAAAATACAATATTTTCCCTTGATATTCAGAGACACGTAATTCACTTTCTATTTGTTCTAGCGACATCTGGTAACTTTGAGGTTGCTCGCTGATATGAGAGCTATCCAATGCATTCTCAAATTAGTGTTCTGGTAGCCTTCGTTGCGGGTGGCTGTGTCTCAAATTTGTCAGATTTCACTGTTTGTGTAAATTTCTTGATTTTTTTTTTTTTACAGAAAGTGGTGTAAATAAAATTTATATATGTGTGCTAAAAAACAACTTAAGAGTGATTGTCGAGGTGCTATTGTTGCTTTGCATGCATGTGGGAAATCACAGACACGATAGCTAAGGAATTAAACATATCCCAAAGTACCGTTAATTTATGGGTTTCACGGGCTAAGAACAATGGTGGCCTAACCACGCCAGTCCCTAAAAAACGATCTGGCAGACCGAGAAAAACAAATTCGCGAACAGACAAACTTATGAAACGTTTAGTATTGAAAAACCCAACAATAACTGCGAAAGAAATAAAATTTAATATGAATAATTTGTTATCTGGTGTTTCTGAACGAACTATCCAGGAGCGGCTCCAAAAAGAACTCGGATTACCATCTCGCCATGCTGCTAAGAAACCGTTCATTAATGAAAAAATGCGTAAAAAACGTGTCGCATTTTGTAAAAAATACATTCATTGGACTGTTGATGACTGGAAGGTTTTATTTAGCAATGAGTCGACATTTTTGACATTCAGAAGTTGTCCAAAAAAGATTCGCCGGCCTATTGGCTCAAATAGGATACACCCTAAAGACAATGAAACACCCTCCAAGTGTGATGGTTTGGGGTTGTTTCGGTTACTATGGGCGTTAGGGTGCATCAAATTTCCCATGATTTTTCAAAAAGTTTTATTTCAATCTGTCCCTATGATTACTGTGTTCCAATGCCTGAAATAGCACATTGGTCAAATTTCAAAGATTTATGTCGTCATCTAGGGGGTCCACATCATTGATGCAATATTTAGTATTGGAGTTAAATGACCAAAAATTAAACATTTTATATCCCGTTTCCGTGTTTGCAAAAGTATCAGAACCAGTAAAAATGTATTAAATAATCAAAACAGGGATACATTACATTGATTTCTACATTACATTCTGACATCTGACATTACATTCTGGTTTATACATTACATTATTGATACTATATACATTATTGGTATACAAGCAAGTCAAAGTCAAAAGAACACTACTTTAATAAAAAATGTTCAAGAACTGTAAATGAACATGAACATGAACAATTAGTTTAGTCTCCAGTTTTCTCTTTCGAAGATTAGGAAGCTTCTTTCTGTCGATTCAACAACTTGTAGACATTTTGGTAATGTTCTGATCTGGCAGCCATGAGGAAATCAGAACTTAGCTTCACCCCACACTCAGTCATCATTTACGACATTAACTGCCGAGATGTGTTCTCTGGATGTTTGAAAGGAAGCTAATTCTGGCCAATTTTCGATATTATGAGTCAGGAAAGAACTGTCAAGTTCCAGAACAGAGAAAATGTACCATGAATCTTTGTTGATTAAGTCGCCAAGCTTTGTCGTGCTGGAAATGGAGTTTGGAAATTTGGGTTTCCCAAATCCCGTACCAAATCGATGTTGTGGTAAAGATGCTGATCTTGTGCTGGCTTTACTGCTATAAGTTCTCAGCCAGATAGCGGCGTTCAGCTTCAGGGACTGCATCATTAAAGAGCGCAAGAGGTACCATCTCAGCAGTCAGGTACCATAGGTGATGCTTGAGAGTTTTATCGCACTAGATGATATGCTGGGGCTGAGTTTTTCATATCTGAGGATGTCTTGGTAAAGACAGATCATTCCATGGAGCCTCGACCGCGCTTGAACAGGTGATCCACCACCAGCTGTACAGAAGCAAACAAAGTTGACAAACTCGCAGTTTGGGTTGTGCTTCCGTGGTAATGGTTCCAGAGGGAAGAGAGCTGATCTGCTCCTCCAGCAGCACCATCTTAATGGAGTAGAGAAGCTTGGCCATCCACCTAGCCTTGTGTACAGCACCAGGACGTTGAAATGAAAACTCTCTACTTGTCCCATCCAAGTAGAGCAAACAAAGATCAGAAAATTCTTTGTAGTCATCACGATATGATGCTTCACAACAGACTGCGCGCATGAAATCGCTCTGGCCCTATAGTCATGGATTATGGTTTGTACATCATCTGAATAAGAGGTACCATCCAAAAAATTAAGTGCCTGATTATTGTTGTGTAACTGTGTCAAATGCTTTCGGAACCACAGAATATGGTAACTTCTGTGACATTGGTGGTTCTATTTTCAGATCATTGAAGACTTGTGTAAGGATTACCTCGCCAACGTGATGCTGGCAAACTGACCACAGTAAAGCTCGACCTATGTCCTGGTGCAGGCTACACAGCAGCACTCACATGACCAGTGTTACTAGTTGTTGTGTCAAAAGTCATGTTCACTACTGAGTCAACACAATTCCATGATCGGAGAAGCTCCATGGTGAGATTAGCAGTGCTTTGACCAGCTGGCTGATCTGTATTTGGCTTGTAGGAAGGCACACCAAGAAGTTTGATGTCATAGGAATTGCCAACTGCTACAGTGAGCCTCTCTTCAGCTTTAGTTTGGTATGACAGTTGACATCAGTTTAGAATCCCAGTGAAGAGACAGGAACTGTGGTGGAACCCAGGACTCTTTGACCATGATGCAAGCTCTTCACCAACCTTACGTCTTGCTCTGTCGGCGTAGAATATGAGTGTGAAACATTTTTTTGTCACCTGATTCCTCAATGATGGCTTTGGTAAATGCTGCTTGTTGGGCCGTGTGATCTTCGTGCGTGTAGACAGGGAAACCATCCTATGGGTTTGAGTATGTCATGACTTATAAAAGCAGTTGTTCCTGAACGAGTTGCTTGGTGAGTTTTTTGTGTTTTTGGTTTGTAATCCTCTATATCACTCTTCATCCTCAACATCACTGTTGCTTTCCTCACTGTTCTCAATCTGAACTTTGCTTGTAGATATTGTGCTTTATGAGCTTTAAGCTGTTGTTCTGCTTGCATCATTTCCTTTTCCTGCTTTCTTTGGACTTTTGATGCGAGCTTTTGTCATGGCTTCCAAATGATGCGACTCTGCCTGATTTCATTGACCGCAAGAACTCCAGATCTTCAGGATCTTTTATGAGTTGCTCAGCATTCCTTGGCCAAAACTGAAATGTTTCTTGTAACTCCTTTTCAATCCCCTTAAGCTTCGCAACTGCACCAGGCGAAGAACGCCATCCACTGGAAGTTCCCTAAGTTTTGCATTTTTTGCAAATAGTGCTATAATTTTTTCAACAGCTTTCCTCGTAATCATGGAGTGTTGCCTTTCTGATAAAATGGATAATTTTTGCAAGACAAATTTAGCATTGTTCCATTTTGTACGGTTAAACGTAGACCTTCTTGCTGATGAAACATGTAGCATCGCAACACTTGCTCACATGTTGGCAGCCTAGATCCTGTTATCTCTGCATCTGCATCGCTGATTCCAGCACCAAGACCATAAATGGCAGCAGTTTGACGAGTTTTAACAGCATATTTATCATTTGTGCTACTGAACTGGCCATAATGCACGACAGGTGTAAAGAGAACACAAAATTTATTAACGTAAACACTTGCACATAAACATTTAACATAAACACACAAAAATCACATTTATCATAAACACTTGCATATCAGATTATACATTGCAGTTCCTTTTAGAATATTCTATAACTTTCCACCACTTCCTAGCACTTTCTAGAGGTTTCTATCACTTTATAGAAGTTTCTATCACTTTTTAGAAGTATATATGACCTTTAGAAATATCACTTACATGTTCTTGGGCTGATTTTTGTAGTGAACAAAATCTTTAAACTTCTACTATTTGGATCTCAAATCACAGAATGACTGTGGGGTTGGTGTGCATATAGGAAGTCTGTGTGGACCCCATAAATGGCATTCAAATCCAAAAATAATTCACATAGTAGGTTTTCTTAACCATTGGAACATTTCTAACTTAGGGACAAAGTGCAACTATGTCATTGGTGATTTTGATGCACCCTAATGGGCGTGGAAACTTATATTTTCTTCCGAAGAACACAACTATGAATGGTGCACGGTATTTAGCAATGCTACAGGATAAACTTCCAATGGCAATGGCAATCCAAAGGACAAAAACATACATGCATGATGGTGCACCATGTCACAGGGCCAAAATAGTGACAAAATGGATTACTGACAATAAATTTGATATTTTGGATTGGCCTGGTAATAGTCCAGATCTCAATCCGATAGAAAATCTGTGGCTAATAATAAAAAATAAGGTTGAATGCCACGACACTGGCTCAGTCGAAAAATTACAAGAGGCCATCAAAAAGGTATGGTGCAAGGAAATATCAGTGGAAGTTTGTCAAAACTTGATTAAATCCATGCCAAAACGTCTAGAACAAGTCATCCAAACCAAAGGACAGATGACAAAATACTAATATAAGGTTAGTATACATTTAAACATTGTTTTTTATGTAAAAAATACAAATTTCAAGGGTGATCGGATACTTTTCGCGGGCACTGTATGTATGTGCATATACATATATATGTATGTGCATATACATATATATGTATGTGCATATACATATATATGTATGTGCATATACATATATATGTATGTGCATATACATATATATATGTATGTGTATATACATATATATGTATGTGTATATACATATATATGTATGTGTATATACATATATATGTATGTGTATATACATATATATGTATGTGTATATACATATATATGTATGTGTATATACATATATATGTGTGTGTATATACATATATATGTGTGTGTATATACATATATATGTGTGTATATACATATATATGTGTGTGTATATACATATATATGTATGTGTATATACATATATATGTATGTGTATATCATATATATGTATGTGTATATACATATATATGTATGTGTATATACATATATATGTATGTGTATATACATATATATGTATGTGTATATACATATATATGTATGTGTATATACATATATATATGTATGTGTATATACATATATATATGTATGTGTATATACATATATATATGTATGTGTATATACATATATATATGTATGTGTATATACATATATATATGTATGTGTATATACATATATATATGTATGTGTATATACATATATATGTATGTGTATATACATATATATATATGTGTATATACATATATATATGTATGTGTATATACATATATATGTATGTGTATATACATATATATATGTATGTGTATATACATATATATATGTATGTGTATATACATATATATATGTATGTGTATATACATATATATATGTATGTGTATATACATATATATATGTATGTGTATATACATATATATAATATTTAGGAGAAATCCAATGACAAGGAGAAATGTAAATGCCATGAAAAGTCTTCTTTATTGCGCAACGTTTCGAGCAATACGCTCATCTTCAGGCTGTTTAATAACAATGTGAAATTAAAATCAATATTGAATGAAAACAAACAGAATTTCTGTAACCTATTCGTAAAGACAAATTTAAAAGACTGAGAAAAGAGGGTTAAGTTCTAAGTTATACAGATTTACATATAAAAATTAAGAAGTTATTTTTAAATACATGTAGTAAATGTGAAATTAATACACTGGAAAATTACCAATAGTACACTGGAACAATGAGCTATCTACCTTACACAGCAGTATCCGAGGCCGACTAATTTGAGCAGAGGAAACGGAACGAAGGATGGCGAGGGAGATAGGGGAAGGAGGGATTATAAGGAATTGGGGAAGGAGGAGGGATCATAGCAAATTGAGAGGGACGGACGATGAGTCAACATTCAGACTAGGGGACAATGCTTTAATGAAAAGGGATTCTAAAATTCTTAGTGAGTTGGGACAAGTATTACAACCAAGAATTTTAAAATTGTCTAAAGTGACATCAATTTTGCATTTGATGCTATGTTCACGAATGCTGGAGGCTTCCTTAGTTTTTAAAATTTTACCTGTTTCGGCCACTTATTCCCATATGCGAATAAAATCTAGCCCTGAGAGAGCGAACAGTGCTGCCGATGTAATTCCCAAGGAGACACCTGGGCAGGTAAATAAATATACAACACCGCTACGCAACGAGTCAGGGGTTCGATCCTTCGCTGAGAAAAAGCTACCTAAAGACGTTTTATTAATAAATATGATGCGGAAATCAGTATGATAAAAAAATTTCCTTAACAATTTTTTTATCATACTGATTTCCGCATCATATTTATTAATAAAACGTCTTTAGGTAGCTTTTTCTCAGCGAAGGATTGAACCCCTGACTCGTTGCGTAGCGGTGTTGTATATTTATTTACCTGCCCCAGGTGTCTCCTTGGGAATTACATCGGCAGCACTGTTCGCTCTCTCAGGGCTAGATTTTATTCGCATATGGGAATAAGTGGCCGAACAGGTAAAATTTTAAAAACTAAGGAAGCCTCCAGCATTCGTGAACATAGCATCAAATGCAAAATTGATGTCACTTTAGACAATTTTAAAATTCTTGGTTGTAATACTTGTCCCAACTCACTAAGAATTTTAGAATCCCTTTTCATTAAAGCATTGTCCCCTAGTCTGAATGTTGACTCATCGTCCGTCCCTCTCAATTTGCTATGATCCCTCCTCCTTCCCCAATTCCTTATAATCCCTCCTTCCCCTATCTCCCTCGCCATCCTTCGTTCCCGTTTCCTCTGCTCAAATTAGTCGGCCTCGGATACTGCTGTGTAAGGTAGATAGCTCCATTGTTCCAGTGTACTATTGGTAATTTTTCCAGTGTATTAATTTCACATTTACTACATGTATTTAAAATAACTTCTTAATTTTTATATGTAATCTGTATAACTTAGAACTTAACCCTCTTTTCTCAGTCTTTTAAAATTTGTCTTTACGAATAGGTTACAGAAATTTCTGTTTGTTTTTCATTCAATATTGATTTTAATTTCACATTGTTATTAAACAGCCTGAAGATGAGCGTATTGCTCGAAACGTTGCGCAATAAAGAAGACTTTTCATGGCATTTACATTTCTCCTTGTCATTGGATTTCTCCTAAATATTAAATTGAAGCTCTGTAGAAGCAACCCGCATAATTATACATATATATATGTATGTGTATATACATATATATATGTATGTGTATATACATATATATATGTATGTGTATATACATATATATATGTATGTGTATATACATATATATATGTATGTGTATATACATATATATATGTATGTGTATATACGTATATATATGTATGTGTGTATACGTATATATATGTATGTGTGTATACGTATGTATGTATGTGTATATACGTATGTATGTATGTGTATATACGTATGTATGTATGTGTATATACGTATGTATGTATGTGTATATACGTATGTATGTATGTGTATATACGTATGTATGTATGTGTATATACGTATGTATGTATGTGTATATACGTATGTATGTATGTGTATATACGTATGTATGTATGTGTATATACGTATGTATGTATGTGTATATACGTATGTATGTATGTGTATGTATGTGTATGTATGTGTATATGTGTATGTATGTATATATGTGTATGTATGTGTGTATGTGTATGTATATATGTATATGTATGTATATATGTGTATATGTATGTATGTATATGTATGTATGTGTATATATATATATATGTATGTATATATATATTATGTATGTAGCGGATGTCATTTTTTTCACATCCGCGGATGAGGATGTTTGATTTCAACATCCGCGGATGCTGATGTCTACATTTTCGTTATTTTTTAGGATATATTCGAGATTTGTTGTGTTTAACGTATATAATAAGTTATATAGAGAGAGCTGTAGCTATAATGTAGTATAATTGATTAATTGTACAATAATTGCTGTACTTTTCCCTGAACATATAAAATAATAGCAAGCATCTAACTAATATAGAAATCAATTAGTGAATTCGTCTGCAAATAAATTCGTTATATTTTGTTTCAGCCACAATTAGAAACCATAATTGTGTTACCCGACCTCTTTCCCCAACCTCCACCCTTATAGAAAGAGATCTTTAATTAGCTTGATAACTATTTATATTAAGTTTAAAGTTTTATTAGGCATATTTATAAATGAGTAATTAAAATAAAGTAAACTAAGATGTTCATCGTTTAATGTTCAAACTTAATTATAGGAAGGTTATGCTTAAGGAACATTAATTTTTCTTTTTTCTGCTGCCAGTCTGTTTCTCTTTTCATCATATATTAATCCAGCACTGCTAAATAATCTCTCGCTTGGTACGTTTGTTGGAGGACAGGCTAAATGTTTCCTTGCAAGTTTACTCAAGTATGGATAGATATTCTGCGTATTTTTCCACCAACTAATAGGATTGTCACATGCAGCCAGGCGTTTTTCTTGGTGATATAGCTCGATCATTTTTATTACATCTTTTGACATCGCGTAGGTCTCGTCATTGCTGCTTGACTCAAGAAACTGAGAGAGAGATTCTGTGATAGATTTGCTCGTTGATGGTGTTGGTTCTGTCACTGAAACTTTTATTCTTTTGGTGGGTGGCGAAGCGACAGATTCAAGAGATTGAAGCTCTTCAACTGCTTTGCCAAGTGATGATTTAACTCGTTCTAATGTACTAGGTGAAAATAACTTAGCTTTGTAACGTGGATCTAAGTAGGTTGCAAGAGTAACTTCATACAAGAACAGCCTCTCGTCTTGTCGCTTGCATCACTTTTGCGCACAATGAACTAGTTCTATTATAGTAGAATTTGATAATTTCCGCTTATTAATGACGTTTTATCTCAACGGTCCACATCCGCACGACATCCGCAGTCCAAAGTGCAGATGCGAGAAAATGTGCGGATGTTATGCGGATGTGACCTACATCACTAATATATATATATATATATATATATCGTAAGGTGGGGTAACTGGGTCCTACTAATTTTAAAGTAAATTTCGTTATTTCGCGAAATTACTAATCTTCAGCCATTACGCGAAATGGCTAAAATTCCACCTTGGTCATTTCGTACAAGATCATTTGCTCGGTTAGGTCAACTGTATGCTCTTGACAATTGGTTAGGTTAAGTTGTTATTTTCGTTAGTTTTAATGGAAGTAACCCGACTTAACCAATTGTCAAGGGCATACAGTTGACCTAACCGGGCATATATGATCTTGTACGAAATGACTAAGGTGGAATTTTAGCCATTTCGCGAAATGGCTGGTTACACACTTTTATATATTATATATATATATATATATATATATATATATATATATATATAAAATGCAAAATCCAAACATTGATCAGTTCGTACGTGGGGACCTCCGGAAGCTTTTACCGAAGCAAATCCGGTTATTAGATCCGGTTTCCGTAAAGCTAAGCCAAAGAAAGTACCCCCACCCCTTGATTCTCCTCCTACATTATATATATACACACTGTCACACGCACGCACACTATCTGACTTCCCTTTAAAATTCTATCGAAAGAGTAAAATATTATTTGTGAAAGGATATTGATAATTTTCCTTGGCATTTCATAACAAATTACTTTCGTCAACCTCATTAAGGGATGATTAGCCTTGATTGGAGCCCAAAATGAAGATTTATTGAATAGTTTACGGGGACCGAATACGTGATTCTAGCTGCTTCATTTATCTTTGCTGGTCGGGAGTGTGCGAGTTTAATCGAACCGAATATTAACTGTCATTATAGCCACACGCGATATATATATATATATATATATATATATAGGCAAGGTTAAGAGCTTGACCTGACACCTCTTCGATGAGGGATCGTTTCATGAACTCCTGCTAGGTAGTTATTTGTATTCTGTTTAGTGTTTAATAATACCTGGCGTTCATAAAAGATTTGAATGATTTGATTCGTTAGTATTTTTCATACTAAAGATATGAAGCATGTGTAAGCGATAGAGCAACTAAGGTTTTTTTTTTTTTTTTTTTAAAAAGACCAAGTTGTCAACATCCTTGAACTAAGAATCAGGATCAGGGATGCAATAGCGATGGTCGATGCTGGCTTGCTTGAACGCACATGGCGAGAAATTGAATATAGATTGGATGTTGTACGGGCGACCAATGGCGCACATGTTGGTTTATTAAACGTGTATGTAAAACTTTCAGCTGTGCGGAGTCAAATGGACAAATTTGTTTTTGTATGTTATTGGGTTATCACATTAATGAAGATTGAAATCGTTCAGATCTTTTATGAACACTGTATAATGTTATGGATATCCGTACCATAATAATGAGTGAAATGGGCAGAAAACTGGCAGAGCGCTCAGGCCAACTAATGTGGCTCGGATTATTCGACGACCTTCACGACCTCGTTGTCTTCATTTCGCTTAAAGGGAAACTGTTACGCATTGAGCTACGGCCAGACGTTCAGTACTCCGTAAACTCTGTACCTTTACTTTGGCTCTTCCTCTATGGTTGGGGGGGGGGGTGCGTTTTTGCGGACATTTGCCCTTCGCCCCCTCCTTCCTGCAGATCGACTTAGTTATGGCTTAATATTTTAGTGAATTGCCGTTATTCATTAAAATACAGGGTTGGCAAAAACCCAACTGGGTCTTTGGGTTTTTTGCCAACCCTGTTAAAATAGAATGTAGATCTATGTAGGCCTACCTGTTCTATATTAATTTTTAAAGTGGATACCTTGGGTCATGCGTATCTAAAATTTGATCTTGCGTACAAATATTGTCCTCTGTGCGTCGACTTGAATGAGTGAGCGAGCGAGTGAGTGTAATTATTTATTCCTAAAATGAATATTACAATTTTTAAAAAAAATATTTTAAAAGAAAATAGTTGTCAATTGGAGGACCACTTTAATTTTGGCCCTTAAGCTCTTAGGCTTTATAGGTCTGTTAAGAGGCACTCTTTAATTAGTAATAAATTAGCCATATTTCCGTGCAAAGAATAATTATAGATAAATGTGCCCCATTCGACGTATGCAGCGCTCTTTTTATGACAAGGAAAAAGGCCTACTTGCGTGGGAACAATTATTTTTTTGTTTAATGGACCTGCAGTATTAAACGTTAATTGTTGAAAAAGTAAAAGAATTAAAAGCGTTTCTTATATATATATATATTATATATATATATATATATATAATATATATATATATATATATATATAGGGTGGGCCGTAAGTTTCCATACATAGGAAAAATTAAACGTTTGTTTTTATGTTTCAGATACCCTAAGAATATGCGTTTGACGTAAGATCTTGTTTACTGATGAAGCAAATTTTTACGTCAATGGAGAGGTTAATCGGCAAAACATACGTTATTGGAGTAATGCTAACCCTAACTGGCTGAGTCCGACGAAGATGCAAGGTGCCGGTAAAGTGGTGGTGGGGCCGGGATATGGGGTGACAGAATTATTGGACCAATTTTTGTCAGTGGAAATCTTAATGCCGAAAGGTATCTTAACATGTTGCAAGAAGAGATTTTCCCATCCCTGCTAAACGAGGAAGGTAACTTCCCAGTTTACTTCCAGCAAGATGGAGCTCCACCTCATTATGGTCTTCACGTGCGTCCGTATTTGGATCAGCAGCAGTTTCCGGATGCTTGGATTGGTCGGCGTGGTCCTGTGGAGTGGCCTCCCAGATCTCACCCCCCTTGATTTCTATCTTTGGGGGCACTTGAAGGCCATGGTGTATCAGGAAAAGATACGAGACATAAATCATCTAAAGGAACGTATCACCAACGCCATTACAAGCATAACGTCAACTGTGCTAATGCGTGTTCATCAACAGTGGGGAACACGTATTGAAATGTGTTTTCAAAACAATGGCAACCATGTAGAGCATATTATATAAATAAAAATGGTTGTCCATAAAAAAATGTTTATTTTTTTCCTATGTATGGAAACTTACGGCCCACCCTGTATATATATATATATATATATATATATATATATATAAATATATATAAATATATATGGGCTGGCAGGTCGGACCCGGACCCAGACCCGGGTTTAACCCGAAAGTGAGATAAGACCCAGACCCGATATTGAATTAGAAAAAAGACCCGGACCCGAACCTGAGAGTGAATTTTAAAATTGACCCAGACCCGACCCGAAAGTAAAGGACCCGTACAGCCGGGTCTTTAGTTTACAAAATTTGTGCGCGCGCCTTTAGATTTGGCAACAATGTATTGAATTATCACACTCCATCCTCCAAATGACTCACTGGAAGTGGAGAACTAACGGTGACGGAAGAATAGCCTAATCCTAACATATTTTATTGTTTGCGAGTTGTTGAAAAAGAATTGCGACAAAAGGAAAGACTGTCACTGAGTGC
>JAJOZX010008527.1:130000-155000 GCA_023014485.1 Bathynomus jamesi
ACCATAGGGTAAAATAAGTAATTCGTGTTTTTCCGTTTATGCAAGTGCCCATGATGTCTTTGAGTAAGGAAGAACGCATCCAGGTAATTCTGCTCGTAGGAAATCTGAGTCGGAGGGAGGTCGCTGAGGAATTTAACAGATTGTATCCGGACCGCGCGCCGATAACACAGCTGTGTCGGCAAACTTGTAGAAAAGTTCAGGGAAACGGGATCCATAGGAGATAAACCACGCAGTGGACCTCCGTGGACATCCACCGACGATGAGACAGCCTCTACCATCCTCGCTCATTTCACAAAGTCCCCAAAAGTGTCTCCGGTTCGTTTTATTGCCGTTTTTATCATTTTGCCCTATGGTTCCAGACTTCCGGGACTAATATATATATATAATATATATATATATATATATATATATATATATGTCTTTCGTGTATTCAGAAGTACACCTCGTCAGGGAATGAGAGGTGTACTTCTGAATACACGAAAGGCCTTGGAATCACTTTTCTTTTCCTTGTGGGTTTGCGTCATTAATTTCACGTTTAATTGTGAAATTTATATATATATATATATATATATATATATATATATATATATATATGCGTCTCGGTGGTGCTGTGGTTAGCGTCGCTGTTCATTCTTCGACACAGAATTGGTTGATAGATAAATGGGTACCCTGGGTAATGTAGTGCTTAAGACGCTGGTCTGCTGCTGGGTGGGGCGTGGTTCGGATTCATTTCCATGTTTATTCGAGTGTATTTCAAGTAGCTAAAACTACTAAAGCTCAGATGCAATCAAACTACACATTTTATTTGTATTTAAGAATGTAAGAACAAAATCATTAATTTACACTGGGTAAATGTTTTGTAACGAGAGAAATCCACTCGTATCAGACCAGAAATAGATTGAAGCGTGTTATTCTTCAGCTTAGATCGTCTTCATCACAAAAACTAGCCATTTTCATTGGATTTGAAACTATGGAATGATTTAAATGCTGAAATAAGAAATAATTTGAATGTAAATTCGTTTAAAACCAAGTTGAAATCTCGATTAATAATGGAATACTAATAAAAATCTAGGATAGTATTCATTACTCTTATTAATTAATTTCTCGTGCGTAATCTAGGATTAAATGTAGATCCTACATTCAATAATGACTTGTTTTATATTTATAATAATAATAGTATATACTCCAATTGTTGTTCTTATTCATCATTTATATATTATTAATAAGTTTTTTTAATTAAGAGCCCAGTAAATCCTAAAGCTTGAGTCTAATTAATTAATTAATTAATTTTATTTTTAATTAGGAGTCGCGTAAAGTTTAAGGAGCAAATTAAATATTAAATAGTACATTGTCACAGATTTATGATAAATCCAAAACAAAAATCGTAAAATTGTACTTATTTTATCAATAAACGTTATTCCGTTCCATTCGATTCTATTATATATACATTTTATTTGTGCGCCTCGGTGGTGTAGTTGTTAGCGTCGCTGACTACGAATCCATCGTCCCCGGGATCGAGATCCGGTGACGGCAGGCGGCGCGCGGCAAAATGTATGTAGCTGTTCATTCTTCCACACAAAGAAAGTGGTTGGTAGATTTTTATAAATGGGTACTCTGGGTAGGGTAGCCTAATGGTTAAGACGCTGGCCTGCTGGTGGGATGTGGTTCGGATTCCACGTTAAACTGTAGGTGTAAGGAGTGACGAGCTTGACCTTCGTAAGAATGAACAATTCGGGCGGAAGCAAAACCAAGGTTAACTAAGTATATAGTTTAAATTATATTTAATATTAAAGCTCTAGTTTATAGTTATTCCTATTGTCATGTTTACGAGTGTGTCGATGGTATTTTTGCCTGTGACATCCCGCCATAACCGGTAATAATGAAATGACACTTTACTGTACCTCTGTTTAGTGTCACAGCGGGTCTGTACAAGAGTGTACATACCTCTATTATAGGTAGGCCATGTTTTAATTTTACGCTACGCACTGTCGACCCAAACATTTCGGAAGTATTTTTTAAAGTTTTAATTTAATTTTTTTATTTATTACTTCATTACTCGAAAGATTTCTTACCAGACAGTTCCGTTATTTTATTTATTTATTTTTTAATTAAAATATATGTTTGCGTACCGGGTGAAGTTGAGGCATTTTTTTCTAGTAGATAAGGAAAAAAATTGAAAGGAATTTGAAACGAATTGTTTTTCCGTGAACAGAACTAATTCGCGAGTGTCGTGTGTGTGTTAATTAGCTGTAAATCTGAACAGCGTCACTCCCGTTTAATGTTGGGGGTATAAAACTGAGTAAAATGTGTGTAATGATACCGTAATAATGTAATGAGTGTGGCCATCCGAAAAAAAAAAAAAAAAAGGTAGCAGCTTGCTGAATGGCGGATAGATGGATTGAGGTTGTAAATAGATCGTCGGCCACCCAAACTAATATATATATATATTAGGGTGTTTCATAAATTAAAAGTTTGGAAATATTTTAATCCACATGGATCCCCTTGTTCCATTTGCTGAGAGAGACTGATAAACCGAAGTATTAATTCAATAGTTTAAAGTTTACGGGTCCCCAGTTTGATGCTCTGGCAGATCATAAACGGAAAAATTAAAAAAAAATCTGTCAATGAATTTTTATTCACAACGAGTACCATTTCACTACACATTTTCACAAAGATACAAAAAACATAACCACTTCTTGCGAATCATTTGTCCATGAAATCCTTCTTGGTTTTATTCGGGTATTTCGCCCTAAGCTGCATCACAGTTTTGAGCAATACTGCTTCTGCTCTTCGTTCTTCGTCAGAGAACAGTTGAACTCTTTGGTGAGCGCGATGGCTCTTTCGGCCCGATCGTTGACGACAGAGATTTTGTTAACAGTTGCCGCTGCTTGCTTGAAGCCCTCTACTTCAGTCCACTCGGCAACTGGCTTTTTCAAGAATTCTGTGTCCAAGTCGAATGCATGGAAGAAAGCCATCGTCTTTCCTGTCACGAACTCCGCCAGGTGTTTCGAGGCAAGATTCCTGACGTTCTTCCTTGGGTCGCTTGAGTTCCTTTTTCGATGCGGGCTTACCCAAACTGACGACCATCTGAGCCTTTTCTTCATCTGCCACATCTGCGTCGAAGAACGCCATGGCAATAAGAGTCTCAGAGATGTACCATAGGTGTCGAGACATGGCTTCTTGCGCAGCGTTAACACACGAATATCCCGACATGGCAAAGGCTTCCGCGTCACGCAGAAATTCCAGATCAACTGCGGCAGCCTTGCTTGAGGTTGCAGCACGAGTCCAACCTCGGATGTAGACGAGAGACCTACGGCTGTCAGAGCTTCCAACTCGTGACTCGACATCTTGAACTGCTTCTTCAGTAGAATTACTTTCAAGGAGTAGATGGCTATCGCCATCCATCGAGCGTGATGGTAAGCGCCAGGGGCTCTGAGAGGGAAATCCACCACTTTTGCTTCTCCCAGGAAGATGAGAACCAACTGTAGCAGTTCCTTGTAGTCATCGCGCTGATGCGACGTGCTCACCATCCCTCTCACCAGCAGGACTGACTTCTCCCTCAGTTCCCTCATAGAGTCATTGACTTGATCTCCTTCGCTATTGCCTCCTTGAACATCGCCTCCTTCACTCGGAAGGACTCTGCTTTATGTGACTTGTGCTTCACAAGCCGGTCGTATTCCTTGAGAAGGGATTCCATCTTCCTCAAGGCCGAATCTCGACGCATCATGGGATTCTCGCTCTCTCCCAAAATATGAGACAGGCATCCAGGCACAGGTTCAGGCATTTAGTACGTCCAAATTTTTGCTCCTTTTGGTGGTAAAAGTACTTTTTGAGTACTTGCAACTGAGTTGGAAGGCCACTTGATGTGATGTTCGCATCCGTCTGCCAATAAGAAACACTTCTGTTTTCGCTCTGGTAGACACCTGGAAAAGAAACAAACTAAATAATTCCACAGAAATAATTTCACATCGTAATTAATTTCATTAATTAAATAAAGAAAAGCAGTAACTGGACTCGAACCAGTGTCATAGCCGTTTGGCGGCATCGCTCAAGTCGGCGTACACAGCACGCTATCCACTACACCATCTAGGGAGTGGATAGCGTGCTGTGTACGCCGACTTGAGCGATGCCGCCAACGGCTATGACACTGGTTCGAGTCCAGTTACTGCTTTTCTCTTATTTATAAAACTGATACGTGTACACTACGTTCTCTTTGACAATTCATTAATTAAATAAATTTCAATACCGCAGTAAAATTACATTAATTAGTATCATAATAATTACCAGCTTAGTTGTCCAATATGCAACAGACTAATTAATTTCATGTAATATTAATAATAAATATCACTACCACAGTAAAATGACAGAAATTAAATAATAATAAATTTCAATACCACAGTAAAATGAGATATTAGTAGCATATATTTACCTCCATAGTTGTCCAATAGGCTATACAACACGAACCGCTCAAGTGACGAAGAAAACCGTCTTCACTGCAGGCAGGCGAGAAATGAACTGACAAAAGTCGTCAAAGTTGGGGACCTCTAAATGCAGCGCGATCTGGTTCAAACTTGCACAAACGTGTTTTCTTGTTCTTTAGAATACGGAGAAACGTGTGGATTAAAACTCCAAGCTCATTTTTATTTTACCCTATAGGTATGAAACACCTAATATATATATATATTATATATATATATAACCACCAACAATTTTAATTGCAACTGAGGTTTTCAAATGATAAAATGAACCTCGTTTATAGGATTAAGTGATGCTTGGCAGGGTAGTTTTTGTTTTGGGGTTGAAAGATTCAAGGCCTGGATAGCAGTTAGTCTCGAATTTCGTTGTTTGAAACCCCTTCTTACGAGCTTTTGCTAACCTTAGGCGTTTACGATAAAAGATGAATCATAGGACAGTTTTTCCCCGTTGGTAACAATTATTAAGAGTGTAGCCCATTGAGGATGCTGTAAATAAATTTCCTTACGTTTAGAAGTACAGTAGATCATAGGCTGGCAACCTGCTTAAGATATTGAGGGTAGGACTGCTATATAGGATCTAATAAAGAATAAAAACGCCCATGCTTGCATAGAAAATGTTAATTGCAGGTATAAATTTTCAGTTTGGGCTACGGCCTGTGTTACCTGGAATTCTGCTAAATATGTAAAGAAGCCTTTGTACACAATTTAGTCTCGCGCGCGCGCGACTTTTCAATCGTAAAAAGATCTTTTCAGAGAATTTTCTTTACTTTGAAAGAAAATGAACTCTATGACAAAAGATTTTTTCTTCACAACCAGAATTCTTTTATTACGTACAGGGTGTTCCAGAAATGACTGTGCAAAAATATTTTGTAATTTTTTTTTACTTAATATACTATATATACGATATATGGTTATTTACATTTCCAAGCCGTCCAAATATGAGCATTTGACGCTCGACCTCCACGAGAGAATTAAGATGGTGTGAAATGGATTAATTAATCTCAGATTATTTGATGGAGTTTCGTCAGATCCCGCGGTTTGTCACGATTCTGTCCCAAACATAATATATCCTCATGTATAAAAACCGAGTAAGTCAGGCGATTAAGGTGGCCATGCTATCGGTTCACCACAACTTATCCAACACTCAAACGCATCAACATGGACGGGATTTACCAAAGTTAAAGTTTGGCGTGCTTTATCACTTAACTGTGCAAGCGGTCCCTTTTTCTTTGACAATTCGTCACTTGACGAGCTAAAGAAACATTTTCTTCAACTTTAGGTTGTTGGAGTTGACGGAAGTG
Source organism: Bathynomus jamesi (assembly GCA_023014485.1). NCBI lineage: Eukaryota > Metazoa > Arthropoda > Malacostraca > Isopoda > Cirolanidae > Bathynomus > Bathynomus jamesi. The sequence goes on from JAJOZX010008527.1 coordinate 135,777, forward strand.
CCGTAATCTTTCGACAAGATTTCAGCTACTGTACGACGTTACTGGTCCCAACTTTCCAGATGCTGGAACATTCCTCATCGCTGGTCACATCGATCGCCCGACTTACCCGGTATATTAAAGCATTTGTGTACCGTGACAAGTCAAAGGACCTTGCAGAACTCTCCGTCGAAGAATAGGGAGTCACTGAATCCATTTCACAAGAGCGTCGTTCTAATATACTGTAGTTCGATTACGCATTGAGACGAATGGTAGGCATCATCCGAAAGAGCTTTATATACAATGCTTAGTTTATAAATATAAACCACACACACTAATATTTATTTTATTTATTACACACGGACCGTGCATGGAACAAGGAACTCTTCGGGAAAATTAAATCCACTATAGTCCGAATAAGTAATGGTAAATGACAAACTATAGTTTTCCTTTTCATGATGCTAGCCCGACATTGGCAACGGGTCCTCGCAGAGGCCCCAAAATATAGCTTCCCTTACCAGTAGTGATGTAGCGGATGTCATTTTTTTCACATCCGCGGATGCGGCTGAGGATGTTTGATTTCAACATCTGCGGATGTCTACATTTTCGTTATTTTTTAGATATATTCGAGATTTGTTGTGTTTAACGTATATAATAAGTTTATTATATAGAGAGCTGTAGCTATAATGTAATATAATTGATTAATTGTACAATAATTGCTGTACTTTTCTCTGACATATAAAATAATATCAAGCATCTACTAATATAGAAATCAATTAGTGAATTCGTCTGCAAATAAATTCGTTATATTTGTTGAGTTTCAGCCACAATTAGAAACCATAATTGTGTTACCAGGATGCGGGACGTGAACCCAACTCAAATGCACCCCACCGACCTCTTTCCCCAACCTCCTCCACCCTTATAGAAAGAGATCTTTAATTAGCTTGATAACTATTTATATAAGTTTAAAGTTTTATTAGGCATATTTATAAATGAGTAATTAAAATAAGTAAACTAAGATGTTCATCGTTTAATGTTCAAACTTAATTATAGGAAGGTTATGCTTAAGGAACATTAATTTTTCTTTTTTCTGCTGCCAGTCTGTTTCTCTTTTCATCATATATTAATCCAGCACTGCTAAATAATCTCTCGCTTGGTACGTTTGTTGGAGGACAGGCTAAATGTTTCCTTGCAAGTTTACTCAAGTATGGATAGATATTCTGCGTATTTTTCCACCAACTAATAGGATTGTCACATGCAGCCAGGCGTTTTTCTTGGTGGATATAGCTCGATCATTTTTACTACATCTTTTGACATCGCGTAGGTCTCGTCATTGCTGCTTGACTCAAGAAACTGAGAGAGAGAGAGAGATTCTGTGATAGATTTGCTCGTTGATGGTGTTGGTTCTGTCACTGAAACTTTTATTCTTTTGGTGGGTGGCGAAGCGACAGATTCAAGATTGAAGCTCTTCAACTGCTTTGCCAAGTGATGATTTAACTCGTTCTAATGTACTAGGTGAAAATAACTTAGCTTTGTAACGTGGATCTAAGTAGGTTGCAAGAGAGTAATTTCATACAAGAACAGCCTCTCGTCTTGTCGCTTGCATCACTTTTGCGCACAATGACTAGTTCTATTAATATAGTAGAATTTGATAATTTCCGCTTATTAATGACATTTTATCTCAACGGTCCACATCCGCACGACATCCGCAGTCCAAAGTACGGGTGGGGATGCGAGAAAATGTGCGGATGTTATGCGGATGCGGATGTGACCTACATCACTACTTACCAGCTATCTGCCAAGCAGAGAGGATCCAGCTTTGGGGATAGGATCTAGGGTTTAAGGGTCTGTGTGTAACATGAAAGTTTCTCGGGAAAAGTTTTCAGAGTTGTATATATGTATGACGTATGTATATATATATTTATGTATGTAAAATATTGATTGATTAATAAGAATGATGTTATATTTGCGCAGCCATACATGTATATACAAAGTGTTTATCTGTATAATATGATGTTGTATGGAGTTGGTACTTGTATCATTTTATGTGAATAGTAATAATAGTGTGGACGAATTAATGAGGAAGGAACCAATTCTGGTTTCGGTTTCCTGTTTCCAATTCGGTTTTCAGTTTTTAAAATGAAAAATAAATGCTAAATTTTGTGGTTGCTCTAACCTCCAAGGTTACCTACTTCCTTTTATATATATATATATATATATATATATCTATTATTATATATATATAGACAGACGTATATTTTAACCTATTTTCCTTTGAATTGTAAAAGCTGAAGGCAAATTGGTCGCTATTTTGTTACAAATGGCGTCATAATGATCGTAATTTGATATTAATTGGGGTCCATTAATTAATATTTTGTTCGTTAATTAACGTAATTAATTCTGCCCGTGACATAAAATTTGAATATGTTTTCGACGTACAACATCCATGAATATCACACACACACACACACACACACACACACACACACACACACACACACACACACTATGTTATAGGGAATCTGTGTAACTAGGAATTTCATGGAAGGTTGTAGATATTTTCGTTAAACCTACGGAAAAGTTATTGAATGTCCGGTTAGATTAATTGAATGCCTAATTAGGTCGACTGTGTACACCCTTGACGATTGGTCAGGTTAAGTTGATATTTTCGTTAAAACTAACGAAAATATCACTTAACCTTGTATGAAATCACTGAACATTTTAGGAATTTCATGAAATCCCTAGTTACAGATTTCCTGTAACATATATATGGTGACGCAAAAGTCAGGAATCAAGGGGGTCATCAATAATCCCTCATCATTGCATAAATTATAAATTCTTAACTGAAAATTTATAAATTATGAATTTTTTAAACTAAAGTAATTTTCATTTAAAAATAGTGGTGGCAATAGAACGGAAAAAGATTCATTCTGTCTGGCTCCATTTACTCTTTACTTTTGCGCCACCCTGTATGTAATTATATATATATCGTACAAAATCCGAACGTCGATCAACAGATAGGATATATATATATATATATATAATTATAAACCGAATCTGAATCTCCTTTTTTATATAAATCGTTAATCCCGATTGTTTGCGAACCCAAGATGAAATGTAAACAGACTTCAAATTGAAGTAATTTGGGATGAGTCTCTTAGACGTTTATTATTATTATTATTTTGATACATAAATAATTCAGAGGTCAAAATCGCTCTAAAATAAAAATATATCTTAGTGATTTTGACTTTTCCATTTTAATTTGTCACGGAATCTTTTTTTTTTTTTTTAAGTAAGTATAATTTTGATTAAAAGTGGGTCTTCGTGAGGGAAATGATCATCAATCAGTGTGGTTATACGATCTTCAGAAATATGCTTTGTGTCATCGATAATTGAGTCGTGATTGTTTTATTGTAGGTCTACGGAACGAGTAATTATTTTATGGGTTCATAAATTATATTTACATTCAGTTCAATTTTTCAGCTGTATTTGTAAAGGTAATTTATCCGCAGTTTTTTTTTTATATGAAACGGATGTGCATCGAGGGAAAAAGTTAGCCCATGAATTTGTGTGGAAGAGTACCATAAAATTAAATTAAAAATCGGCATTAATTTATAATTCGTTGAAAACTAAATAACTAAAATCGGAATGACTGTTTTTTTGGCGCCCAGTCATAAAACTTTGTCCAGTGGTGCAAGATAATTTTCTCCAACCAATTTGCGAAGAAGTTAAGAAGTTTTGTTGAATTTTGAAAATTTCATTATTTTTTCCAGAGATTTTATTTGGAGAACTTATTTCCATAACTGTACGCGATTATGATGTTTGCGTCATCATTATTAAGAAAATCTCTCTAATCGTCTGAATTGAAGGCGTGAAAGCATTCATATCTTTAAATAAACATCATTCTCGCGTACATACTTCGAGGCTGAAATTCTTCATAAAGGACAATCGCTGCTATACGACAAAGTCGTCTCGTTTATACGTCACCCAGTCTCTTTATACGAGTTTTCTCGTAATCCGTATAAACACCGTTTTAGAGACTTTCTCCCACTTCCTATCCCGCTTTCGCCGTTCCATTCAGATCCTTTGATGATGATCCATTTCTTAAGACGGGTTTACATTAAAGCGAGTAAAGCAGGCTGCAAATTATTCGTGTGTTATTACGAAACGAGAATGTTTCATTAACAAGTCGGGGGGAAAAAGTTAGTAGAGAATTTGGCTGATGCAAATGAAAAATGGATTGAACAGTTTTTTACATTTTTTTTTAGATTGGTTAAATGGAATTAAGAAATACTGAAGTTTGTTAATTTTGATAAAAGAAACCTTGAATTATTTACATTCATTCAAAGGAAGTGCGCGTTTTGACCGTCCGTAGACGCCCATTGCCTTTAAAGAAGCGAGGGTTTCACTCCTTGAATGAACTACAGAACCTCCGGAAATTATCTAATTTCATTCGCATTAACGACCTTTTGTTAATTTATCGTCATCTACGAGTCTGTGTATACTGTATAAACGTTTCATCTCCCGAAGAAGCGCTTGTCCGTCACGCGTTGACGGATTGACGTTCGCGCTGTATACGTTTGTGCGATACTTTCATAAATGGCGCATTGTAAAGCGTTACCATTTGCCCTTTTCAGTACAGCATGACTCCTTTTTAACAGTTATGTAATACTTTACATCTCGTGCTCTGATCGTCGTTCGTATCGTTTTCGTCAATGGCTCTTTTATCTTTGTATCATACAAGGCTTTCTTACAAAATTCTGTACCGTGCGTGTAACTGCCTTATACTAGATTCTCGTACGCGTTTGTACAATCCCATGTCATCTCGAAGATACACACACACACACACACACACACACACACATTAGACAAGTAATAAATAAGAATCACCGAATATGTTTGCAGATTTCTCTCCTCATACCGACAATAATTGTGGTCCACTACAGTTCTTGGTGAAATTTCAGAATCCAGACCCAGTCCATAATTAACTTAACCAACCGGATGTATCCTAATCTAACCTAGCCTAGTTTAACTTAGCAGATGTATTACTAAGTATTATCTATTATATCAACTCTTAATTGCGCCTCGATTCTGGAATTCATGAAGGAAAATTTTCATAATGTGAAGGTGCTCTTAGAACATGAATAATTTTTAATAATTTAGTCCGAGTTCACATCCAACTACTATTTTCTGTCCATAATCTTTGATAATATTAATGACTTTATACGTATATGCAAGTTTATAAAAAGTAAAATGCGAGAATTTTACTCTAGCTCGTTAATCTCGACTTAAAACGTACTCGCTCGTGAACCGTTGTGATATACAGCCTGTCATGCCATAGTAAGCTAATGAAATTATTGTAAAGTAGCCTAAGAAACGCGCTTGTGTGTCGCACGATATCCACTAACCAAAACCGTGTTGTTTTTTTTTTTTTTTTTTTTTTTTTTTTCGCGAGTCCGTAAGACTTGCTTTAAAAAAAAGCTCGGGTGATTAACCGTTTAGCGTGCATAGAAATTAAGTGGTGGGATAGATCAGAGCGAGAACCCTAATAAAGAGGGTATAAAGTAGAGGCTTGATTAAAGTTTAACAAATTTAACATATAGGAACTAAGCGAACATCGTATAATATTTTAGCTGGTGTGCGCGTGGGTGGGGTTACGGTGAATGCGTGTGTTTAAAGAAATTTGAATCGGTGAAGTTTAAGATGAACCCTTAATGTGAGTGAGCGATTAAAGCGGGTTCACTTTGAAATTAAATGTAGTGAAATAAGGTAGGCAATTGAGGTGACTGGTTTAAAAGGAAGTTAATTGCGCGGGTTGAGCGAGAAAATTAGACGGTGACTAAATCTTTCTCAGTTGATATAAAGGTGGCTCATGATAAGTCTCGTGTTTTGGCGTTTGAATTTTATTTTAATTAACATTTATTGTTTAATAATTTCATTCAGCGAGAAGTTTGAATAAAGTTACGTTGTGAAAGAGATATACGAGGTACGATAGCTTTATAGCCGACTCTAGATGGCACCCGTAGATTTCGTTCAAACGCAGACCTCTCGGAGAGAAGAATTAGCGCAGAAAAGTAAGTCTCTCCCCCCCTGCTTATCTCCCCCCCCCCTCCCAGCCCACAGTGGGTAGGTTATGGAACACTTACCAATTAGAGAGAGAGAGAGAGAGAGAGAGAGAGAGAGAGTCAGTCACTTAATTACAAAGACCCTAAGATCCACTCCTGGTTAGCCCAAGAAAGAAGTTAAGAAAAAGCAAATTCAAATAAGGAATACTGAAAACTGATACCATATTTTACACTTAGACGTGAAAAGGTTTTACACAGGAATAGTAGTACGGTAGCAGGAAAGTGTAGAACAGACAAAGCTCTCCTTCCTCCGCCAACCACTGATGACAGGAAGTTGTTGTTAAAGATGATTTGTAGGAAAAAGTATAATGATAAGAATAGTTTGAGTTCATTCACATCATGAATACACACTTACCCTCGTGTACCCAATTACGCATTAGAGGGGGTACTGGAAAATAAAGGATAACGTGAAACGCTGAACTATTTAATCTAATTTCAATTCAGACGGGCGTTTGCCACCCGCAATGTCCCGAGCTTCCCGGAGGTAACAAGACGTGCTCAACACAGTCTAATGCAAAGAATTAAAAAAATCAACCAACCTGATCATCCAAACTATCCATGAGTCCTGCCATTTATCCTCTAAGCCAGTGGTCGGCGAACTTTTTTGGGTATTACCCCAAAATATATTTCAGGACGTAAATTCGTAATATTCTAAAATTTAGAATAACGCCACATTTATGTAACAAAATAAAATAAAAATACACGAAAAAAATATCAGCACAGTCTCTCTCATACCGCACGCATTACCCCCAAAAGTTTTAAATTTACCCCATTCATTTGGATAATTTACTCCTGTTCCCCGACTACTGCTCTAAGCTATGGACTTCTTGGTACGAAAACGTCCGTCTGTAGCTCCACTTAACTTCATTACAGTATTATTTCTAGTCAATTGTATATATTTCTATCCTTAGTATATGAACTGTCATTGTATTAATAATATTTGTCATATGGACTATAGTCTGCCAATAAACCTTTTCTTTTTCATTTTCATTTCTAATGGTTTTTATTTTATTTATTTCTCTATTTAATACGAAGTAATCATTTCATCGCTGCATCATTTATTTGATGAATGCCAAGACCATTGTGCCGAGAGACTCCCTTTTAAGATTTAATTAATTATAGTACATTGCTGCGCATCTTTCGCTCTGAAATTATCTAGGTAAGGGAGCACTGATCCAGAGGCGCCTCCACGCGAGTCAGCACATCCCATTTCAAGAATTCCCACGAAAGTGTACATCATGTACGTGATTTCCCCACTTTTTCTTTAGAAAGCAAAAGATTTATCCTGATTTATCCTAACGTAATTTATAGTGTGTCCTTCGCATGGGAATTACACTTATAGAGGCACTTCCAGCTGGCCAGCACTCCCCTCCCCTCCCTAATTTAAGAACTCTCACCAGTAGTGTACATACTCTTATTTTTCCTTTTGGTACGAAATTTCGTTACACACTACTAAAAAATAGTTTTACTGTAGCTAAGTAGCTTCCCAAAAGTTGAATGTCTACTCGGAAGTTTTGACTACAGAGAATTCTCATCAAGCTTCCCATCATCTGAGGGCCCTCAGTTCTCTGAAACCAGACCAGACCAGCGCCTCTTAAATTTTATTGGCAAAGGGAACATTGCTATTTCTACTCTATCCTGACTAGCCTTCTCCGCAATGACGAAAAAGAGGAAGGAGCAAAATAAGCAAAGATAAACAAACAAACAGGCAGGCAAAGATAAGCAACTTTGAATCCATGCGATCAACGTAAGAAAAGATGTCCCCCTTGCAAAAGAAGAAGAGTAGCTCGAAAATGTTGATGAAACGTATGAAATGAGTGTGAATGACTGAACGAATAAAGCATAAAATGGCTAGAGGAATATCGCTTTAAAACGTGAAAGCATTCAGTGAGTAGACGAAGAATTTAAGTGCTTTCTTTGGTTTTTCCAGAAAAAGGTCGACCTACATTTACGGCGACCCGACACTTCTCTTGTCTTGTTGCATACAAACGGGTTTCGTTGCGTCTAAACGTCCTTTGTCATTTTCAAATTAAGAGTGGCTAACATTCGGATCCTCCATTATGCGTACATATCGCGATACACGGCTAAAAAGGGGATTATAGAAAGGCTTTTAAAGAAGAAACGCGTTTGATTCAATAAAATTTAGAACTGCAATGTAACTCGTTGTAAAGTTTCGGAATGTGTATGGCGTATTCTAGTCCGAATGCGAGGTCACCTTAATACCCTCCAATTACTATTTTGAATGCCCTCTCTCGAGGGTATGATATTAAGAAGAATAATAAAGAAGTTTTGGGTTGTTTAACCTCTTTCGTAAAGGCATATTTCGGGTGACGGAGTGGACCTACACCTATACAGTACGTGGGATGCATGCGAACCATCTATAGGTCGTTACATCATCTGAACGCGGGTGAGGGACCCCTATCCAACTTCTGAACAGACCCAACGTCGCTTAACTTTAGTACGTGATTTAACCGAAAGCGGCGTTGCAATGTGGCCACGATCGTAAACTACTGGGGGGGGGAGTTAACTTACCTGTTTTTTCTGTCCTATTTAGGTGAAAATTTGAACAAAATGCGATTATGTTCAGAATTATTCCTGTGTACATTGTTTTTAGTTAGAAATATTTGGTTGATCAAGAATTAGTAGTACTTTTAAGCATATTCATAGCCTACATATGGTCTTCCTATCTCAGAAATGAGTCTCTTATGCATTAAAGGCTAGACTTAGGCATTTTTCTATGAATGAGGTATACTGGGTGTTTCAGATCGACCCTAAAAATATGGAACATATCAAATACAAACTACAAATTCCGCCAATTTCCATATTTCAAGGGTCGACCTGAAACACCCTGTATATGTAGGCCTAGTTGAATAGATCAAAGCTTGTTAAATACCTCAATTTAGATTGTCTTCATCTCAAAAACTACCCATTTTCATTGGATTGAAACTATGGAATGACTTGCTTGCCGATATAAAAAATATTGTGAATGTCAATTTGTTTAAACCCAAGTTGAAATCCCGATTAATAATGGCATACTAACAAATCTAGGATTAATGTCCACTAATATTGTTTAATATTGTAACACATGTTTTAACTTAATAATACTTATTTACTTATTTATTAATAATTTATAACAACTGGCTGCTTATTTTTAATAAGAGTCCAGTAAAGCCTAAAGCTTAAGGGCCAAATTAAATAAAATAAATAGTTCAGCTTCACAATTATTCATGTCATTGTAAATTGAAAAAAAAAAAATTTATTAATAAAGGTTATTCTATCTATCTAACACACAAACGGAACTTGGAGCAGGTGTCTGCTCGGTTTTTAGTTGCGAGGAACTGGCTTTTGGGATTTATGGTTTTAGTAATTTTCATGGTAATGGGTGTGGCGCGCCAATGTAGGTTTGGGAATGCGAAAAGTGATTTGTACCCATTTCTCACCTTCCTGGACACGTAATTTTCTAATGAACACTTCACTGGGCCTCTCCAGGAGCGTTTTAAAGTGTTGTAGACTATTATAATACGTACGTTATAACAACCCTCTGCCGATTTGCGCATGGTTAGTTAAATACTGGAAACATTACATAAGCCCCTTTAACATAGGCCTACCCCTTAGCATTGGAATAGGCCCGCCGTTAAGGTACCTGGCAGCATGTTCTAAAAATACTTGCGCAGAAATTGTTATTGAAAGTCTTGTTTAAATAAGGCTTATCGATACTTCGTAAATACCGTACCCTGCAATAGGCCAACTACTAATGGTAACACTGCAGAGTACAGTATACTACTATACTATGTATAATGGTGCTTACGTAGATCTTGTAGGACCAATTTATGTTAAATTAAGTGGCCACATTAGATACGAAATTCATTCTGAGAAATTGCACTTTTATTAATTCATCGTATGTAGGCTTTTTAAATAGCTTTTTAGGTATTTGCTCCCTTTAATAGATCGAGGTAAGCCCTCGAATTTAAATAAGCCTCGTCATTGGGAATTAGAAAGCTAGTGTTAAGTTTTTTCTTTACGTTGTTTAAACGTCATTCGCATGAACTTTGGTTCCACCGTTGTCAGCTCACATTTTCTAATTTTTTATACACTCAATTTCTTTATCTTGAGGAGATTGAGGTCTGCAAGCGGTCAAGTAGGCCCTTTATAAGTACGGACTAACGTTATTCTATTAGTGTGTTCATGAAATTTCCTATCGACAAAATATCTGTCCTATAAAATGAAGCTTCTGACCTCATTGTAAAAATTATTTTTCGAAAAATTTAGATTTGCATTTAAAATGGCTTATATTGACTCCAATAAATTCGGTACCGGTTCTTAATAGTTATTTTGTGAAGTGTGTCAAGAAGCCTTTAAAAAAATCCATTTTTAATAAAGATTTCCAGTTTGTCACAAAGTTCCCAAAATTAAGTAAACGGCCTAATAAATTTTAAGATTTCGCTTCCATAACGTGTGTGTGTGTGTGTGTGTGTAATAAATTTTTTCTCCCGCCGAAAATGATCGAGCAAAGGATTTCTTTTTTTACTTTTGAATACATGGACTAAGAGTTCAAATATTTTTTAAGTTTTTCAAACTTCCAGAAAGTATTCCTCGCTCATAATTCACAGCGAGTCCATCTTACATTTGGATATTCAATAATTCCAGCAACGACTTTATAGCAGTTAGGCCTACAATTGTACTTATATTTTGTATGTATATGCTATTCATTAGTCTTTATTAAGAAATGTCTCCACCGGTATTTATAACTTATATTTTCCCCAATCCATAGGTAGGCCTATTAAGATTTACGTACAAAAATGTGGCTGTGATTTTTATTTGAAGGGTTGCAAATTTTAAAGTTTGCTTCGTTGAGTTTCTTTTTGGGGGAGGAGGAGGGGGGGGGGGTTGCTCGGTCGTGTAATTGTGTTGAATGAAGGTTGCATAAAAATAGTTCAACATTTACGATCAGAAAACGAATGTAAATCAAATATCTAGGTTGAAAGGGTAACTACAGTAATAATTATATATATATATATATAATATATATATATATATATATATATATATATACAGGGTGGCCATAAAGTCTGGAAACAGAATATATTACGATAATTCCTTTATCTGTTGTACATTATCTTAAGCATTAATACGATCCTGTTTCTAGACTTTGCCACTATATATATATTATATATATATATATATTATATATATATTATATTATATATATATATATATATATATACAGGGTGGCCATAAAGTCTGGAAACAGAATATATTACGATAATTCCTTTATCTGTTGTACATTATCTTAAGCATTAATACGATCCTGTTTCTAGACTTTGCCACTATATATATATATATATATATATATATATATATATAATTTCTGCCTAAATCCTAATTGAAACCTGCTTTCATATTGCTACCAGTTTTCTTGATTAGGTGTATAGCCTCCTTCCTACCTGCTGGATACTTCAAAGATATTAACCTAACTGGTTTACGTCGCAAACGTTTCTTTCTACTTAGTATTTGAGTTTAGGCACTTATTAGAGGGGTGTTTAAAACTGCAGTAACCTTAAATGGAAATGATAGCCTACCATCCGGCTTTAATTAAATACATTGTAGGTCTATTTGCGGAGATACGCGTTCATTTTCCTTTATTGCGTAGGTGTAGGCCGTAGAGTGGGTGTAATTCCCAGTAGGCTCTAACCAGTCCTGGTCTCTTTCAGTGGAGTGCCTGCAGATAACTCGTGTGGACGTGGACACGCCCATTATAGCGGGGGAAGGGGGGTGGCTGAGGTGTGACTGGGACGAGGAGGGAGACTCCATCTCTACCGTGAAGTGGTACTGGGGCATCCACGAGTTCTACCGGTGGACGCCGAAGTCCGAGAATCCGGTGCTCGTGTTCAAGGTAGACCCCTTCACCGTGGACAATACCAAGAGCATCAAAGGTCACGTGTTCATCAAGGAGGTGAAGCTCAACGCGGCCGGAATCTTGCAGTGCGAAGTGTCCGGTGAAGGTCCCACTTTCCACACCGATTACAAAGAAGATAGGCTTACCGTCGTAGGTAAGGAAACGGACATATTTTTTCTTCTTTTTTTGGCGTGCGTATATACAGGGTGTCCCATAAGTCCGGTCTCGTAGGAAAATTTATTTTAAATTAAATTTACAAAAGATTACATTAGAACGAAAACAAATGTTCAAATTCGTCTTGTTTTGGGAACTTTTTTTTTTCTTGTTGCGGGTAAAATAACGGGCAATGGCTAGTATGAAAGAGCGAGTTACAGTGGTAAGGAAAAAGCCTCCGGAGGGCTTTTTCTTACCACTGTAACTCGCTTTCATATTAGCCCATTGCCTGTTGTTTTACCTTCAACAAAAAAGAATGTTACAAGACATGAATTTGAACATTGTTTGTTTTTGTGTTACTTTTGTAAATTTAATTTAAATGTTCCTGAGACCGGACTTACGGGACACCCTGTGTATATAAATAATTTTTTGAAATACTTTATATACTGATTGCCAGCCAAGTATGTGACGTTATAGCGTACTTGCCAACCAAAATAAGTACAGTAATATTTGCCACCGGGATTGTGTTGTACAACCACACAGTATTTACCAGCCAAACTAATATATATACAGGGTGTCCGAGAATTATCTGTACAATTTTTGGCTGTTATTAAAAGTCAACCATGAAGTGTAGAAATTCCAGTGTTGTCCCATTTTACAGAGAATCTCATTAAGTTTTTTCTGATACCAAGTTTTGACAAGTTTTTTAGAAATTCCAGTGTGTGCGAAAATTATCTGTACAATTTCATCTTTTAATAAAATTCTTGATAACACCCGTAAAATTCTTAAACAAGATTATTTAGAATCTGTATTTTCAAAAGTTTCTTTTATTAAAGTAACGTTGTTACAAACATTCGATATGTGCACCATCAGTGATTCGCAAAAAATCCAATCGATAATCCAAATGTTGCCATGTACGCTGCAGCATATCCACATCAATTCGCTCAATAGCAGCTGTGATTCTTGCTTTTAAATCATCAATGTCTATCACCCGCGTACAAAAAAGAAAAAACTTAGTTTCTCTGTAAAATGGGACAACACTGGAATTTCTACACTTCATGGTTGACTTTTAATAAGTAAAAAATTGTACAGAATTCTCGGGCACCCTCTGTGTGTGTGTGTGTGTGTGTGTGTGTGTGTGTGTGTGTATGTATATATATATATATACCATTAATACAAACTCAAGATTGCCAACCAAAAACATTGCTGTAATATTTGCCAACCAAATAAGCTGTAGTGCGTATTTGCGATTCATTGCATTTAGATCTCGTCATTTATGCCAAATATTGGATTATCCTGTTTTCCTCATTTACATTTGACCCGTTCGGGATTGTCAGTCATGCATTATATGTATACACACCAATGACCAGATTGTTGTGTGTGTGTATAGGGAATTTATGTTAGTTTAATTAATGTATGGTTAAACCTGAATTCTCTCTTGTTTAAAGAAAAGCGGTAATAAAAGCACCTTTTTATTGAGTAATAAAGGATTATAACTGGTGATGATAGGAATGGTGGTCTCCCTAAACGTTTGATGCGCCCGTTTGTTTTCGAAGGATGTTGGCATTAGATTATCAGGTTTTTTTAAGATCTTTTCAAATGCTAGTTTCCTATATAAGGAAAAACTGCCTTTTTTTTCTTAATGTTACTCTCTCTACCATTTTTATTATTAGTGGGAGACGGCCATTGTCCCAGTTGGCAATAAGTGAAAAGAAAACGGGTCCCAGAAATTATCCTTCATATATTTTTTAAAGAGGGCTAATTATTCTGTTATAGGGTTTTCATTATTTAATCTTTATATACATAAATGCATAGGTTGTTAAGCCCGGTATGTTAAAAATTATTAAAATGTTATGGCTACCTCGGGGGCCAGTGTCGTAACACGAGTTAACCGACATTGGGTCTGGAGAATAAGATGATGCGAGACGTCCTCCGCGTCCAGATTATGTAGCGACCTTCACGGATGGTTCGGATCCCCGTAAAGGTGTAGGTCCCTTCCGTCATGTGACCTTTTGTGATGTTGCGAAAAAAGTTAAATAACCACGTAGATACGTACATTTAATATTGTAAACGAAACTCCTATATAGATTCTTAATTCAACCAATCCGCCGCGCTTATACCCTTTTCTATAATTATTTTAAACTATAAAATTTTCGCGTATGTAGTAGTCGCACTGGATAGGTAATTTATAGGCCTAATGAACACTTAGGAAAAGCGGGTAGAACCTACGTGCGTTCATTAAGCCCCTAATCACGCGTGAACCACATTCTACAAGAAATGCGTCTTGTGAAAAGGCTTCATTAAATTTTCAGTGTCGCAGCTTCAGATTTGTGGTTTTTCGTAACAGGGTTCGAAAGTACGGCGGTCACACTGAAAATTTAACAGAATCCTTGGAAAAAAGTTTCGAAAAGTTTCGTTAAGCTTTACCCGAAATTAATTGCAGTGCGTTTTCTTTTAGGATATATAAATTCAGTTTCGTAGTTTCCCCTATAGCGTTGTATACAGGGTGTTCCATAAGTACCTTTACCCCTGAACTTTTTCCTACTATAGGGTGGGGATAAGAGACTTGCGGTACATCGTCTGTACAGGTGATCATAGTACACGACTTTCTCAAGCTGAGAAAACGATCAAATTATATATATATATATTTACTGTGTGTGTGCGTGTGTTACTTCGTGAAAGTTCGAACGACGGTTCAGGATCGACCTGCGGTCGACCCCTCTGCAGCATCCCGCCTCATTTGCGGGATTTGATGGAGGAGGGAATTGATGTCTGATCTCCTCCTGCCCTCGTAGCCAGCCACGCACGGCTGGTCAGGGACTTTGCACAGGAATCTCTCCAGCTGGTTCTTGGTTATTCAGGTCGGTGTGCTGGAGATTCCTTACTTCTCTCGGTAGGGCATTGAAAAGCTTTGGGCCTCGTATTCTGAGGAAGTTTTCCATCGTCGTTTTCATTGACCCCTCCCCCACAGCAGCTGATACTGTACAAAATCTGGCTTTTCTCTCATTCCAGTTTTTCTATTTATTTTCTAAGGTTAGGGACAAAGCCCTCAAGTATTTTCCATATGTATATTATTGTGTACCGCTCTCGCTTTCTTTCGAGAGAGTAGTTTCAGGAATTGTAGTCGAGACCAGTAGTCTTTCACCTTCCGTTTCTTCTATCTTAGCCAGAAAAGTCCTTTGCTTCAGTGTTCGCAATGTCTCGTTTTCTGTATGGGCTTGAGTACTGAGCAATACTCAATTATTGGTAGGAATAGGCTCTTCCATAATTTGAGCATGATGTTTGCTGCTTTTCTGCTGCCAAAGCTCCTCCAGATGATTCCCATTGTTTTTCTAGCCATTGTCATTTTGATGACGTACTGCTCTTTGAATTCTGTATCCGACGACATTATTATTCCCAGATCCCTGACTTTTAGATTTAGATTTGGTGTTCGTCTTGCATAATTTTGTACCTTTTATTCTGCAGCTCCTTGTTATTACCATATCTTAGAAGTTGGAATTTTTCTTCGTTGAACTTCATGTTGTTGTCTTCTGCCCACTGAAAAAAATGTTTCAATGTAGTTTTGTAATTTTCTTAAGTCATCTTCGTTCAATATTTCCTTGCATATCTTTGTCATCTGCGAAACATGATACAATACTATCCTTAATATCTGCAATTATTATTATGAACAGCAAGGGCGCTTATACTGTCCCTTGTGGGATAGCCCGAGACTTCCGAGACTTCCGAGACTTCTCACCACCACTCTTTGCGTTAAGAAATTAAATATCTATCTTCCTAGCTTTCCAGTTATTCTCGTATTCTTAAGTTTGTCTGCTATGATTCCATTGTCACATTTATCGAAGACTTTAGCAAAGTCACTTCACATGTTTTTTTTTTCACGTAGATGCAACACCCTCCCCCCTGGGGCGGATTAACTGTACTTGGGGCCTGAGGCTAATTTTATTTTGGGGGCCCTTTTCTCTATATTTTTATTAACAATACATGTACAGTACATAGTACATTTACGCGAATTGTCTGTACGGTGCTTAGGCTAATTGAGGAACAAACTTAAAAGAACCTTAACACAATGTATTGTCTTTTGCTTAAACAAACCACTTTAGGGCCTATAAAACGGAATTTGTCAGTTTGTGTACTCTGTCCTATTTAATGAAAAGTTTGCAAAATCTCGAATTATATTATTGAAACGGTTGATTTGGGGGGGGGCCCCCTCAAGTATGGGGGCCTGAGGCTTCAGCCTCGATTGCCTCAATGATAATCCGCCACTGCCTCCCTCTCGTCTAGCCACTCTATTTGCTCTGTGTGTTGTAGTCCAGCAATGCTATTTCAGTATCCTCGATGCAGTTTTCACAGCCTATTTAGCATTTATGCAAGTCTGTTTCCGTTAGGCATATATGTGATATCTATGCTGGCTTCGGTAGCTAAATTCTGTAAGTATTGTAATTTGCAGCCTGCATGGTCTGTGTAGTAACCTTGAATATTTGTGTACAAAACATTTATCGGGTTTCTAATTTCCTTGTTCAGTTTTCCTATATACTGGTCGTTTTCAGGTTGATGTCGGTTCCTGTTTGGTGTTATTGGTTGGGCCGCTGCATTCGAGAGATTTAGGGTTGCGGCCCTTGATACCAGGGTTTCGGAGCCGGTAAAAAAACTTCTGGCTCCGACTCCGGAGCAGAAATTTTTTACAGTCTGGCTCTGGCTCTTTTATAGTAAATTCTGTTAATTATAAAATAAATATCTAGATTTATATAACTAATTGTCCAATTTAAAATATTGCACAAAAATATTTTATTATTAAATCACTTTAATACTCAAAATTTAAATTTCTTATGATTTTAAATTAGGCAAATATAATGATAGAATGAAGTTATTTAAATAACTAAAGGAAAATGATGAAAACTAAATGATATTAAATATTATTAACAATGGTAGCTTATATAAATTAGAGAAACTTGCCTCCTAATTAGTTCAAAGTTCAAACTTAAGAATTCTCGTATGGAAAATAGTAACAATCAAACTTTCTGAGATAATATATGCATCTTTTTTTAAGTGTTGAAACTTGAAAGCTTCATGAAAGCCACTTGGCTTGAAAAAGAGCTGAATATTTCAAAAAATTCAGTTTTTAAATTTTTAATAGGTTATATTATTTACTTAAAAAGAGATTTTCTTTTAGTCAAAAAGTTTTGTAATTTAATTAACAAAAGCAATTCAACTAAAAGTCAAAAGTTCAAACTACTAATACATATATTATAAAAGAAAATTTACAAAATCATTTACCCTACGCTTATAAAATCAATACTACTCCTTGGATTAACAAATGAAAACTAATGCAAAATTTTTTTATTCTAGCTAAAGTATAATCAAACTAATTTTAAACATAAAATCAAGATTCTTCTTGTAAATCTGTTTCCTTAAAATAATTGAAAATGAAAATTATTAAGTTTATTTATAATTTTTTTTTTTTTAAACAAGATGGCCTCAATTATATTTTTTTTAAGTGTAACCTTAAATCAGACTTTATCTTTAAAGTTCAGACTACATATAAAAAATTAAAAAGTTTGCAAATTCAATGATACATTTACAGTATCATAAATCATAATACTCCTTGTATTAAAAAATGAAAGCAAAATAATAACTTTTGCAGAAATTTTTACTAATGTAGCTAAGGTAGGAAACTAATTTTTAAACATAAAATCAAGATATTCTCCTTGTAAATCTGTTTCCATAAAAAAAATTATGAATTAAAATTATTTATCTAAGTTTACTTATAAACATTTGTTCTTAAAAATAACATAGCCTCAACAATATCTTCTTTCATACGTGCCCTTAAATCAGATTTTAAAATTTTCAGTGCTGAAAATAGCCGTTCAACACTGACTTGTGTTGAAGGCATAGCTACTAGAAGATTTGCAACATCTCTTATAACTTTAGGATACCTTTCTATTACTGTTCAAAAGACAGTTTTGACGAACGGTCAAATTTTTCAATCTCAGGAAAAGATTCCTCAACTTGCAATTTGAGGGTACACATTGGACTGAGAGGTGGTATTAGTTCACTTTCTAAACGAGGACGTTTTGATTTCTTACCATGTTGAATATCAATAATTTTTTCAAAATCAAACTCGCTGACATCAGAAGTGTGGAAGGAGATGATGAATTTGATGATGATGCAATAATCTCGGTTCCACATTCCTCTCTTAATAGAGAGACTTTATTTGAAAGGTCTAGGTTACTTTTCATTCTGATTGCTATATTGCATAGGGCATCCTTGGCTTTAACTACCTGTTCAGATGTTAATAAGCATCTATATCTAGGATCTATATAAACAGCAGCAAGCAATACTTCATTATCAAGTAAAATATTTTCTCTCCTTTCCATGGAACTTTTAATGTCATCAGCTATGGTGCCTTCTATCTTGGAAAGAAAATACATCAAAGATTTCCACTCTTTCAAAAATTGACCGGGAGTCAAATCTTCACTTTGAATTTTTTTTGTTACTATATGGCTGGTACAGTACTCTTTCCAATCTTCTTGCTTGTTCCCACATTATTTCTGAAAGATTCACATTTGAATTTGCCATGTCCAAGAGTACAGGTTTTAATTCTAATAAGCGCTCTATCATTAAATAAGTGCTGCCACATTGAGTAGGTTGATCTAAAATAGCAACCTTGCCTGCACGTCTTTTAATTATTTCTTCCACTTTTGGGTTTCTTGCTGCTACTACAACCTGTCTCAACTTACCTATGAGAGAGGTAGCATGTTTATCTCTCAATCCATCGCAAATAGCAAGTTGCAAGGTATGTGCACCACAATGCATGTGGTTGATTCTGGAGAAGTGTGAAATTTCAGATACAATACTGTCAATTTCTTCTACACAAGATGCCACTTCCTGAGTGTCTGTTGAATCATCATGATGTTCACCAAATGTTTGTATATCATCTTCTGAAGTTGCCTCTTGATTATCATTCAACTTCTCAACAGTTTTAATCATATTTGATGCATTATCACTGACAATGCAGAGCACAAATTCTTTCGGTATGCCGTACTCTTCCAGAGTTCTCATAATTAGATCATGCAG